>KV744957.1:0-70905 GCA_001692735.1 Lepidopterella palustris CBS 459.81
TAATTTATATAAAAGGGAAATTATAATTACTTAAAAAAAGTTATATAAAGAAAGATAAAGTTAAAGTTTATATAAAAAAAGAGTTTATATAAAGGATAAATAAATAGTTTATATATAACTTTAATAATTAGGCTATAATATTATTATTATTATTATTATTATTATTTTTACTATTATTCTTACTATTATTAAATATATTCTAAGAAAAGTAAATAAAATTAAAAAAAAAGTAAAAAGTAAAACTAATATTTACTTTATATAAATAGAAATTAAAAGAAGAAATAATAAGAAGAATATATTAGTAGTTTCTATACTTTATATAAAACTCTTATAATTAAGAAAAAATAGATTTTAGTATTAATTATAGTATAGATGTTTTAAAGTCCGGATTTCGTACGCTAGTATATAAAATTTATCTATTATCGTAATAATTGCGATAATTTATCGACGATAATAATAATTTATCGCGATAAAATACCGTTATCGTTGCCTAGTCTGCTTTTATCGGCGACGAAGAGGGCCGAGTTTAGAATCAAGATACAAGCGGGCTAAGCGAGGATGAACATCAAAATCGCCTCGTGCAGGTACCTTTCCACAGCCGCATATCGACAACGTATCGAGAAAAATAAAATCCAAAAAGCTGCATGTTCTCCTGGAGGTCTATCTACCAGATTCCGCAAAGAGAATAAGTGTATTGTGGCTGCATGTTTGCACAGATATTCACTTTGCTGCTATAAACCCTAGCAGTCTTAGCCCGTCCGACAATGGCACTGTATTAGTGCGCAATATTCTTTTTGGCTACTTGAGGTGGGACGCAACTGAATTAAATGTGAAAAGCCCTACCATCGGTTAAGAGCGTAATCATATCTACAGATTTCCATCGTTAGCTAGTGCCTCTGTCGTTCCTTGAGCGCACGCACCGTATCTTGTCTTCCCGTATCCCAACAGCACCTCGTCTCGCCCAAGCCAACGCTTTATTTCGTCATACTCCCTTCCTGCAAGTTGGAATTCTGCCCACGGGTGTCGTTTAATGTGTTTTCCAGCGAGGATGTCTTCAAAAACCCGCGATGACTGGGAGAGCTTAGGTGAAGGTTTTCTCGTCGGTTGGCGGACGCGTCAAAGGCGCGTTTACAAAACTCGAGGACGGTGTGATATGCTGATATAATTTTACAGGAGCCTGCGACATAGCCATAGCTATACGATATGCCGCATCGGGAAGTTGAGAAGTGCCTGTCGTGAGAACTCGTTTGAGGTTTGGCGTTGGCGTTTGGCGGCTTGGTGCTGATCAGCTGATTCAGCAACCGCGCCACTCCAACCCGCCAAGCCACAAGATCGCCGAAAGAGAACTGTGGCTTGTATATGCTCTCCCGCAACTACTGTCGTTCCAAAGCCACTCAGCTGCTCATAATCTAAACTTTTCTCTACTGTTCAACTCACAAAATTCCTATACTTTAACCGTTGTTTGACTCAACACCTGCGCCACGCTAGCCTCCAAAACCCGACCAACAACCACAGATGCCCACATAACTCTCCTTTCTCTGCTCTTCAAACTCGAAACCCAAATGTCGCAAGTGCGGGCGTAATTCTGAGGGCGGCTGAACTCGTGGCATCGAAAATCTATGTCGGTTCAAGGAATGCACAAAGAAGTTTATAACTCTTTATCCCCGCGAATTTCTTGCATGCTCTAATGGCCCTTTGCGTTAACTGCCTAGATGCACCGTCAGTTGTGCTGCTTGCTCTAGTTCCCGTAGACCCGTTTCAGTTCCCGCCGTGGACCCTATCCTGTTCTAATCCATCTCCAAATCTCCCACTCGGCCTTAGCTGGAATTCACCGCCACTCATCCACTCCACCCTCACAAACTCACGGAGCCACCAGAAAAAAAAAATGAGACACTTTAGGATGACAAAGCTACCAGATCTGTCTCATTTTTCCCCTGGCACTGTGAACTGACTATCCTAGCTCACCATCTTGATTCGTCCTTTCTACCGCATTCCTGCAGCCAGATCAATAACCGCTTGATCAGCATTGCGCGAAGGACGGCGTTTCTGCCTTGCGATGTAGCCACAGCCTTGCTGCTGCTGCTTCTTGTTAACTCACACACATTGACTCTACCTCTCCGATGACGGCATTCGCCACTTCTTACATGGGAAGATGACTTAGCCTAGCATTGCCATGCAGCTGACAATTGTTGGTCAGGAAGTCGTGGCCAATGAATGAGATCAAAAGGACGAAAGAAGATGGTGAACAAATGCTGACCGGTTGTGATAATCATTTCGCGGGGATGAAGAGGACGGCATGGAAGGACATGACTGGTGCGAGTCGGCCATCTTCCCTGCTAGTTCGCAATCTTCCAAAGTGAACAGAAAATACGCCACGCTGCCGGCCTATGAGTTGGGTTCCAGGCTCACCAGTGCTGCCCAGCCGAACGAGTCATACGCGTCAAGGCATAATTCACGTAACCCAACAGCTTAGCCTAGTCCTTATCTAGCCTCAGCAGACTGTGTTTCCTCAAGGCATGTAGTTGCAAAGGCTGCCTCAACTCACCTCGCTCATATCCACTCCAGTCCTTGTCTCTATAAAGAAGCTTCGTTATATTGCTACGTTTCGTGTTCTCCGGTTCACCGACAACTTTTAGACTTCGAAACGATTAATGGCTCAACAATCCGGTATTCCCTCACCTAGTTCAAATGATGGGGATATTGCAGAGCAGAGATACAGAAAGAAGTTTCTCGATAAACGCTTTGAATTCACCTTTGAGTGGGACGAAGAGAATGTTAGCGGATTCGCCAGATTCTATTTTAAAAACCCGAAGGCTGGATATGCATTTCATAAGCTGAAGAGTATTTTTAAGAAGATCGACGTGTTCATCAGCATCAAATCTGCAATGGTCTCTACATCACCTTAGGAGTACTTTTCAAACGTCAAATCACTTGCCACCTTCAGTACAAAGATTACTAGTTGACAGAGACATTTTAGGGAGCTTCCGAACCGCCGGTGGTCAAAAAAAAGTTACGCATAGCAAATCGCAGTCGCGTTCGAAAGAAAATGCTCTAATGGATTAACAACCTCGAGCTGACTAAGCGAACCTTTTGAATCCAAAGTTCTAGAACATCTGAAGGACCGGAATAGGTTATTAATACTAAGATATCAGAGAAAGAAACAGTAACGACATATCAAAGATCATAACAGGTATTATAAGCTAAGGATCCACCTAATTGAGCCCGTCTAAAACCCACTTTAAATCCAAAACCGAACATCTACATAAAGGTCCAAAAGACACAACACCAGGATATCAAAGAGCGGTCAGTGTTTGCTATGTCATGATATAACAGGAAGATTGACTGGTTTTTCGATGCTACAAATCTACTTTTGCCTATGCACTTCCCGGTGACGATCTGAGTTGTTTGTACTTAGGAGTATCGATAATTTTACGACCGAACCTGGTCGTACGGGGTTCATCTGGAGGAGAGGATGGAATATAATCTCGGGCATCGCGACCAGGGGTCCTACTCTTACTGCGTGGCTTTGTCGGCGTTAGGACTTGAAGGCTGCTGGTATCGCTACCAGTATCGCCTGTTCTTGCCTTTCGACCTCGCTCCGGTGAAGTCCGATCAGGTGTTCCACCTATAGCAGAATCATTTCTAGTACTATTATCACCGCCAGCATCTCCGCCATCACCGCCAAGATCACCCGAATCGCCGCCATCATTGATGTTTAGGGCCTGTAGTGCCCTATCCAGGAGTTCTGCAGTCCCTTTTCTCTCGTTGATCAACTTTACAGCAAGTTGATGGCGATTCTCGGATGCTTGGTCATGCATATCATGCATTTCTTCATTTTCCGATGGTATCGGTTGGGCCGAGGGTATAATACATCTGCAGGAGGTCGGTGGAGTTTTCGTAAGTCGTGCATATTCCCAGCACGTTTTCAGAGCGTCGGCGAAAGGGCGCTTCCTCCACTCCTTTTGGAGCATTTTCCGGCAGAGGAAGAGCATTGTACGGAACCAATAGGGCTCGGAGACTTTGTCCAAAACTTTGATGCGCCCCTCGACTTTATCCAGATTCTGTGAGAATGGTCCTTTTCGGGAGTCTATGAAAGCCTGGAGGCGTCCAGTTTCCGAGTAGACAATAAGCATTTCTAGAAAAATGGCACCCAGAGAGAATACGTCTGCTCGCCGACCAGGTCGCTTCCCTTCATCCAATTCCGGTGCCCAGAATTTCCTGGTTCCCCGCGGGTCAGTTATAGCCGTGATTGTCAACTCATGGGACAATTTTGCTATACCAAAGTCAGTGAAGAGGATGTTTTGTTCATGGATGAGGATATTTTCCGGTTTTATATCCTGGTGCCGTATGTCCTTTGAATGGAGGTATTCCAATCCACTTGCCAGACACCCAAACCATCGTGGAATTGTTTCCAGAGGACTGCATTTTGGATCCGCAAAGCCATCATAATCCACAGACTCAAGCCACTCTCCCAAATTTCCATTTGCAACTGGCGACATGATTATCGAAAATTACATATCACATTTGTATGTCTCAACGAGATTCACGATGTGGTCGTGCTTCAGAGATCTGATGACATTGGCCTCATGCATGATAGCTTCCTCAGTACCTGCACGGTTGGTCTGTCTCCGTTTGAGTGTGAAAGTTTTCCGTGCGTAAACCTGGGTTGGGTCGGATTTTCGCTCGATTTGGTCCACAGTACCGTAGGCTCCACGTCCAAGCCCTTTGACTTTGTTGAACGGCATGCTGGCCATGAGGGCAAGTTCTTCACAAGTGTGGAACACAAGGGAGACGTGGAGCTAAAGGCAGAGGCGCTGCATTAACTTCCCGTGGAGGCGCCGCATTGGATATGTTACTACTGCATTATTATAAACCTCTTGCTGGCTACTCTACAGCTCTAGCACCTACTCTATCCTTCGAGCCCATTGAGAACTTGATAGATCCTCGATTGATAACCTTCTAACACCCCCTACATCGACCTGACGACCGATTTATATACCGTACAAGTTGGCAGAGGTACTGGCAGAGGTGTTGGCAAAGGTGCTGGCCGTGGAAGGCCACGAAGCCGTGGTAGCGCTCCAGGCCTTGAAGCTGCGGGTGAACATCAGGTTGAGGACGGCGTGTATATGGTCTTCAGATTGTGAGAAGCTTGAGCGATGTCATTGCCTGGCGGCTTGGCTATAGGTTCGTTTTGAGACTATTGCCTATTGGCTAGAGGAATCGCGGCAAATCTACGTGGTTTTTAACCAGGAATACAGAATTAAAGAGTTACTAACTTACCTCTAGAGGAGAAGAGTGAAATTATCCCTGCCGAATTACAATTTTAATCTAGTTGCCTCTTAGCCATTGATGCGAAATGAATAGAATTAGTCTTTTGAGTCAAAACCATGCTGCTTATTGTAAGAGATGTGTCACGATTCTCAATCGGTAGAAAGGCTCTAGCCAGCTTAGGAAGGAGATAGAAGTAATAATTGCATTCACTATGTATTCTACAACTGGCAGCAGGCAGGCGGGTTGAATAACAAGACATAGCTCGAAAAGCTACAAGTTCAAGGGAAATCTTCCCGCTACCGGTACAACCTCGGGAGTATCTTCTCTAGCCAATAGAATTTCTCGTGCCATTAAGCGAATGGAAGGTGAATTCCTATTAACTACTTCCTTATGCACAACTCTAGAAACTTTATTACAGTTTGCAGCGTCTTTCTGCAACCTACAGACAGTTACCTATAGTTACGGACCGTCACGCGAACAGTTCTGCGGACGGGTCCGCGGACAGGGCAGTTCTCGCAGGTGCTCTATGGATGGCTCTAGAGACAAGCTATAACAGTACTCCTCTTTCTTAAGGCCGAGCTCCGTTAATGCCTAAGGACCGGATAGCTTCCTTAGCGTGTTCTAGGTAACTGGCAGGTTCCCTAGTAACTTCCCTATAACCAGCCCACTTTGACGGCATACTTTAGGCGAGGGCCACCACGGCCGCGGCGCTTCTAGCGGGAATCTACTGTGTAAGATCTGTAAGATATCCCGTGGACGTTACTTAATTCTTAGCCGCCCTTAATTCAATTTGTGTGCAGTGTGCACCCCTCTCTCTTACCTGCGGCTACCTTGATTATGTAGACTTTATTTACCTCGACAGCCCATTCCAGATATGCATAAGAGCAACTATTACAGAGGCCTCTTCTCGCTTTAGGTGCGTAATAGAGCGATATGCTTCCGGTAGGTTAAATGCGCAAGAGTCTGCGAGAAAAACGTTTTCCACTTCACGATTTTCAATATTACATTCGTAAACATTCTAAGCTACTTTCTTGGGATACTTGTTCTGATGAAGAGTTTTGGGTTCGCCCTATCAAATTCCCAAGTCTTTTCCTTGCCTTTCTCAAGTCTGATTGATTTGTCTTTGTATGGGATGTGTTTGTGTACATTTTTGCGGGTATGGAAATGGACTCCAGCCGACTCGGCTATGCGGCGTGATCCCTTCCGCAAGGCTGACCAGCACACAAACCTCAAAGGACCCACCAACATAATCCAAATACAAGAAGGATTTGATAGCTAATCTTCTATAGGTCAAAATGCGGGGTAGAGTTATCTGGGCTGCGATTGAGAACTCAACTGACCAGTGAAAATACGTCCCCTTGGCCTGTATGAACCTACCATTTGCCGATAAATCCCAACACACAGGACCGTGGGCCTGGTTTTTGACCCAAACACAATCTTGCAGGAAATACTTGCAAAATGGAGCTTTAACCTCGGAAGCCCGATTCGACCCATGAAACTATAATATTAGCTGCCGCCCAAATCACATCTTCCATGCTTGTTTTGAGTCCAGGTTCCTTCGTATCTCTCGATTAGAAATGGCAGAGAGCCCTGAAAAGCCAGCAGTGGCTGACTTAGAGGACATTGACAGATCAGATGGACGTGACGTCGTGGAGTTGGACTCAGATTACAGGAAGTGGAGAAGGATAGTGTACGTTTCCTTTCGTGCTTTAACAGAGCACGTCGTTGACCGAGAAATAGACGTAGAGTCGACATACGACTACTACCAGCTCTAGGAGGTATATTTAAGCTCACTCCTAAACGGGTGAACTGAAGACTTGGTTTTGGTGCTAATTGCTAGGCCAGCGATCTATGCTATTAGTGGTATTGATCGAACAAATGTAATTCTACTCGTCAAAATACGCCGTAGAGCTATGCTAACGATGAGAATAGCTCGCCAACGCCTTTGTTGCTGGAATGGGCAAAGATTTGGGCTTCACGACTGGAAGCCGGTACTCGATCGCCGTCTGCGTGTTCTTCATAACGTACTTCATTTTTGAAATCCCCAGTAATATTATGCTTCGCAAATTTGGCGCAGCTCGATGGCTCTCTTTTCTCGCATTTGCGTGGGGCATCTGCGTTCTTGGTAATCATAGTCATTCCTTCAGTATTCTGCTTAAAATGACCTCTACTAATGCTTTTCACGTAACAGGAGCAGGCTTCACTCACAGTTGGAAGGTAAACGCTGGATTCTGATTCCAATTGACTTGTTGCCTTTCTCTAACTCGTGTCCTTAGGCGATTGTGGCTCTCCGAGTTCTGCTGGGCATATTTGAAGCTGGTTTCATGTATGCCGATCTCCTTTGCAAGCAGGAGCATTTACGTCTAACGCTGCCCCAGACCAGGGTGCGCGTATCTAATTAGCTGTTGGTACGAGAGATATCAAATGCAAACAAGGTAAATCAACTCCATACCTAAAATCACCATTTAACAGTCTAACCAGAACGAGTCCAGAATATCAATATTCTTCTCCCTTAGTTTACTCGCCAGCGCATTCGGTAACATATTGGCATATGGCCTTATCCACATG
Source organism: Lepidopterella palustris CBS 459.81 (assembly GCA_001692735.1). Classification (NCBI taxonomy): domain Eukaryota; kingdom Fungi; phylum Ascomycota; class Dothideomycetes; order Mytilinidiales; family Argynnaceae; genus Lepidopterella; species Lepidopterella palustris. Next base: position 7,840 of record KV744957.1, read on the forward strand.
GATGGCGTTGGCGGCCTAGCGGGTTGGAGGTGGGTTTACATCATAGAAGGACTCATTACAATCGTTCTTGCAGGTCTAGGATACATCTTCATAATCGACTTCCCCGATAAGATCCATCTGGCGCGGTGGCCTTACTTCACTCCCGAAGAGGTCAGAATCGTCCAGGCAAGGATAGAGGCGGATCGCGGAGATGCGGAGTTTGACCCCATCACTTTTATGAAAACGCTCCGAACGTTGTGTAAATGGCAGCTGTGGATATAGTGAGTCTGGGGAACTCAAACCGGCAACGTATAGGCGCTAACGAGTCATACTTCTTTTCAGCGCTCTTCTCTTCCTCACCTCCGGCGTCGGGGTTTACGCGTTCGCCTACTTTCTGCAAATCATCGTCAAAGGCATGGGGTATACAACATCAAACACTTTCTTGCTCTGTGCCCCCCCAAACATCGCCGCAATTCCCTACGTCATAATCGTCTCAAAAGTGGCAGACAGGCTACACCGGCGTGGCGTGGTTGTTGCTTTCCAGGCTCTTACTGCGTTCGCCGGACTGATGCTTGTGGAATACTGCAAGAATAACGGAGTACGCTACTTTGGAACATTTTTGGGGATTGCAGGATGTGCGGGAAACGTGCCTGCGTCGCTAGCATACCAGGCAAACAATATAAGGGGTCAGAGTACACGAGCGTACGTAAATTTCTCAGGAGACCGACGCCTTTGGAGCGGAACATCGAGCTAACAACGGCGATTCGACAGGGTTGCATCTGGCCTCCAGGTTTGCTTCGGCGCGATAGGCGGCGTTATTACCGCGAATGTCTTTATGCAAAGGGAAGCCCCGAAATACCCAACCGGGATCTGGGTGGCTGCGGTATGACCCTTCATTTTCTCCCCAAATTCTAGTCATCAAAGGCGCCGAAATTAACTTTTTATTCGCCCAGGCTTGTCAAATATTGACAGTTGTCCTCGTTTGTGTTTTGACGATTTTCCACAAGTGGGCAAATGGCGCGGCGGATAAGGGGCGGCGTGTCAATGAAGGTATGGAAGGGTTCAGATACACCTATTAGACGTGAAAGAGAGAACCAGTCGATCCAAGAATGAGCACAAAAACTGGATGCAATTCCAAAATCCTCCTAACCGCTGAGAATATCACCCGAGGCCGTCGGAGTCTCTGCATTTTTGTGAGTCCTCTGTCTGGAATATCGTCACCAATACACTGCCCATTGCCGCATATTCTAATTCTTTACGGAACGTTTTGTGTATCGCCAAAGTATTATACGTTAGCATTTAATCAACGCATTTTTATAAGCTTTTAACCTCTGCCCGTAGCACTCTAGTGATATTACAATTTTAATATCCAGTTTAAATATTTTATTAAACTATTTATTTCAAGGTAAAAAGCTATTAATGGCTTTTATTTAGTTTCCACCTATTTTATTAATAAGTACTAGAATTTTAAGGCAAAGAGCTTATTTTTATTCAATATAATTTTCTTTAGTTATCAAAGTTATTTAATTTTCTATATTTCAATCCTTGTTAAACTAGTGTTTAATAATAAGGGTGCACATTTATAAAAACATAGAATCATAGAATAGTAGTTAAAGTACTATTTTGACCCTCTACTAAATATACATAGACACTTATTAATATTGCTGCTGTACTAGAGGTGCTAGTAAATACCTGTGTACGTACAAATCCATCAAGCCACGCTGATTCGAACTGCCGCCTTTTCAAAAGCAAGTATTACATATATTCCCCCGTACATACCCCAAAGCTATCAAATTAGCCCTTTCCCTCGCAACATATACTCGAAGTGCAGAAACAGGTCTTTCAAGAACCCACACCAGTGCCATGTTCCGACATCAACCAATCTGTCGAAGATTCTCCATTCGAAACTAGTAGTTGAGATAATGTGTAAAACCATTAGTTGTTGGATCCTAATAGGATTACCCAAGCCATCCATGGCGTAGAACTAACGTGATGTTTCTTGCAATGCCGAAAATTTTACCGTCGTGAACTATCTAATTTATAAGCATGAAAATGCCGTCCCATATAAATCCAACTATATGCCCTCCCGCTAAATCCGGGTCGAAAGGAATGGAATATCGAATGCGTCAATGATGTACAGAAGAAGCGAAAAGTATGTGAGCAATTTCAAGCTTGATGTAAATGCTTCAGGAGATGGGGCGGCTGCGGTTTAACGAGTAATTAAGGAGGGTTGATAAAACCATAAAAAAGAGCGTAAGGGGTGGGGTTGTATATGTTAGAGAAATGAATGTTTCATGCGAAAAGGAAACTCGTAGCTTCGTAACCATATAGCCGTTTCATGGAGTTTTTTTTTTTTACGTTCCCTGGCTCATTCATCATAGAAACCATGCCACGCCAACCGCGCCTCCAACAACGGCTGCAGCCTCCACGCCCCATCGCCTACTCAGCACGCCAGCCGCGCCTGTCTGTAGACCTGGTTTCGCGGTACTGGTCCCGGTACCCTGCGGTTCTTGTCCAGGCTGTGTGCCTGTGGGATTGGCGCCGACGTACGCGTAGCTGGTTAAGGTGATGGGTTTACCGCCTGGCCCAGTGGTGGTCACTAAGAAAACCGAAGAGACAGTTCCTCCGCCAGGCGTATAAGTTGTTAGGAACGTGCTTCCCCGCACATTTGTCGCGGTGAGGACTTGGCCGGGCGTTGGAGCAAATGCCACAGCGGAGGTGGCTACAATGGTCGAGCCGGCCGAGTCTGTCGTTGTGAAGATGACGGCCGGAGCATTCGTCGACGAGACATAGGTGTGCCCCGCAGAGTCGGTTGTCGTGATGGCAATGGCGACGCTCGCCGTTGCAGCGCTCAGTATTTCTGTGGTAAGTACGGTAGGTTTGCCAGCCGAGTTAGTGGTGCTAATCTTGACTGGTACGATGACCGGTGGAGGACCTGACGAGGTCGAGGCTGGGGCAGAAGCGGGGGCGGCACCAGAGGAAGACGGAGAGACGTCAGTAGATAGGGAAAGAGTCGAGGGAGCAGCTGAAGCAGCGGCACTAGAGGAGTCCGAAGTCGCTGGAGGAGGAGTTGTTCCCGAAGAGTTTGTTTGTCCCGCCTGCCTTTTCAAAATGTCGAGCTTTGCAGCCGATATGAGCTTTGTGGCCAGTGGAGGATCCTCATGGTGGACTATCTCCACAGCTGTGCGGTCACCCTCGAATACTCCGTCCTGGAATTTGGGGTGGTGGTTGTGCAAGGCGACATGTAGGGATTCTTCTGGCAGGGCATTGAGGAGGTCCTGAAAGGCTTGGTTGGGGTCGACCAAGCTGTCTCGTCTCTCACTTGGCTCAGACCGGCTGCTTGCTAGCATCGAGGCTGCTAGAGGCAGAGCGAAGAGGAGGATGTTGCGGAGTGACAGCATGATCAAGATTGGTGGGGGCTGTATTGCGGTGAGGTGATGGCAGGCGTCGTGTTATAACGTTCACAGAGGGGAATTTCTGGAAGCGAATGCTACAGGGTCATTGCATCGTTAGCACCATGTCATGCCATGAATTGAAAACGTGTCGGCGTCACTGGGCAAGGTGTCGGAGAGCTGAGGATATGGAGAGCCTTACAGCCAAAAATTTACAAAAGCGGTGGCTGGAATCTGCAGCAGGTTGCTCGCTTGAGAAGGGCTAGGCGATGAGGAGACAGCCACAGTTGAGCGATTGGAAGAGAGCTACTCGTCAATCGGTGCCTCGCTTCAGCATGTCAAAAACGAAAGTGAACGAAAGTGAGAATGAGGATGAGGGCGATGGCGAATCCCTTCTAACAAAAAGTTGTTTGAGCTGTGAGGGAGTGGGTGAGGTTTCGGTGGTGGGTTCAGACGGCCTATGCGCCGTCAACACTACATTTCTAACCCGTTGCAAACATCAGTCACCAGGTCGGCCGTCGTCTTGCCTCTTCATGCTTACGTCCAGGCATTTACCGGCCTGCTAGACTCTTCTGACTGGTGTGATAGGGCCATGTCAGCGCAGGCCTTTTTTTTTTTGCCTCCGTCCTCGAATTGCCGGATGCTGACCTAGTCAAGTTGGCCGACCGTGGGTTTCTGGTCTGTCGTGCAGACGACGGCGAAACAAGGCAGCCTGCAGGACAGAACAGTCCCTGTACCGGATGAAACATGACCACGGCCGATCCAACCTCACCAGCGGAACCCTCGCATTCTGGCAGCCATACACATAGCGTGGAGCTCGCATGGCTAGCTGTTCCCACTTTCTTGCGAAGTGCTGCATATCGATTGGCTTGCATTGGAGAAGCACGGCCTTGGCCAGGACAAATGCTATTCTTCCTCGACCGCTCCAGGGAAGATTCCAGCTTTCCTCGTCGCTTCCATGTCCCAAGCCAGGGCAATGGATTAACAGTTCAAATCTATCTTCACTTGTATCGCACTATGCCCGCTCGAAAAATGCGAATATGCGAATATGCACCATATGCCGGGCTCCAAGATCTCCCCATCTCCTCCCAACAGGCACTCTCAATATCCTTGCAAGCAGACGCTCCGATCGCGTGTGGAGCTTATGCACGCATAACTTTTTTCATTTGTGTGCGCTGATCAGCCATCTAAGAATAACGCGATCCACCAGTGGAGCATCCCGGAGCCGCTTGGCGTGTGCTTCGTCCTTCTCCGCCGCCAACCAGGCCGCAACAGCCCTGCCCTTCGAGTCGTTACGTCGCAACCCCATAATAGAACTCGATCAGGCAATTCACCATTAGTCTGCTTCATCAGACGGCCGCGCCAGTGCGATGTGACACCATGTGGCCTTCCATTATGTACCAGCAATCCCGACCCTGGGCGCCGAGACAAATGATGAGACAAAATGCCAATAAAGTACTTATAAGAGAATCTCAGTATGAAAAGGACTTTGTGGCGCCAAAACAATCCAAGACTGCAGAACGACATCAAAATTCTGATCCTTGGTGGCCTTAAAAGGCTTCGCGCTCGGAAAGAAAATACTCATCCACCAACTTTCTACACGATGGTTGAACGACTCCAAACGCCACACGCAATACCCACCCACTGCCCCCAATAAAACGTCGCCTCGAATCAGGCTACCTACCGATACCCGAGTGAGAAGAAGATGACCAGCCCAAGCTCTGAAACTCCAGCTCGTGTTTTTTTTTTTAATTCGCAGCCTTTAGGCCACTCAGACTTATAGGTTTGCGTTCGCAGTATTAGGAGGATGCGCCTGTTGAGCAATATTCTGGATCGGCGCAGACATGGCCCCAGATGCGAGTGCAGATGTTTGAGTGGGCGGAGCAGTAGTTGATGTAATATCCGCCAATTCCTCTGAGTTGGGCGCCCGAGGAACATCCATCGACTTCCTCTTTGTGGAGAGACCTTCAGTTGGACGAGACAAGCTCTGCACGGAGCCCGTCAGATCAACCATGCTCCCAGGTGGGCTTTTCGCTCGATTCTTTTCCGCCTCGCGCTCTTTCCTGTCGTGAAATTTCTCCTTAAACCAGTTGATGGGTCCCTTCTTCTCCCCCTCTTTACCATTCCCGCTTTCACCAGTTATGAAAGGTAGGCTAGACGTGTCTGATCCTTGGGTGGAGTCAACCTGAAGACTTCTTCTGCCGCGTCCAGCACTGCTAATCGAGCTCATGCTTTTCTCCGCTCCTGCAATGGACCCAAAGTTCGTCTCGCTTGCAGTAGGCGTCGTTCTACTCTCTTCTCGCTTGTGCCTTCCCCATCGCCTCTTTTCTTTTTTCTCGCCGGGTTCTAGATAGTCTTGCGGCTCGTCACCAACTTCAGCTTCGGAATATTCTGTTGCTGTGGAATGTGACCTAAAAGAAGCAGACGGTGACATGCTGGGCTTCAGAGTCGCACCAGATATCCTGGAAGGGGTTGAATCATTTCCTGCTCCATGAAAGCCTTCTCGGGAGCTGCTGGGAGCAAAGCCGTGACTCAGCGCAGAAGGCAATGGGGATGGCGGGCTGTCCAACCCTACACCATGTCCACTTAAAGAATGAGTTGAGCTGTGCGCACTAGCAGTCGTACTACCCCCTATACGGTTCTTTTTCTGAAGTTTGTTTGGTTTATTACGGTCTCTCTTCTCCTCACTTTGCGGGGATACTCGACTGAAAATCTGAGTAAAAGTACGGGAAGCTCCCGTCATTTGGTCCAGTGCTGGTGTTGTCGGGTCTGCGCTGAAAGAGCCTTCCTTAAATTCCGACCTATCCCTGGAAGTCGTACGGTCCCTGGGGTGCTGTGCTTGAGGCGGTGCTGGTGGAGTTGAAATCAAACCAGATGTAGAATTTACACTAAGGGGCGCAGCAAGAGGAGTGGTATCTTCACTTGACGATGGAGAGACAACCTCAGGAGGTCCAGGTTGGACAGGTGCCGGCATCGGAGCTGCTACTTCGACTGACTCTGTCACCGGTGGAGAAACCTGAGTTGATACTGCTGGGGCTGGTGCTGGAACTTGCGCTGCAGTTTGCACTGAATTTGGCGCTGGCGCTGGAGCTGGACTTGGTGCTGCAACTTGGGCTTGAGCTGTTGTTGTCAGCTCAGAAGAGGGTGTTGGTGGATCAGACTGCTTCTCGCGAGAAAATCGTGCTGCGGGGATTGCCGGTGATTTGTTCGATGGAACAGTGTTACTGCGATGAACACCAGATCCTGTGGGTGTAGAGAAGATTGGCGTGACTGGGCTGGGCATGACAGCCGAATGTTTCGAATTCCTGGACGACACGGATACATTTCTCCTAATGTTACCATATTTGCGTATGCTGTCTGCTCCAGCACTTGAGGCTGACGATGCGGATCTCCCGATCTGATTCTTTCCTCGGCCAGGTGTGGTGGGAGTCTTGGCTTGAGGCGTAGAAGGGCCACTCTCAATTTGCTTCACTGTTCCCTCGTCCACAGCAGTGCCCTCCATGCCAATCAGGAAGTGGTCCTGGTTCTCGATTAAGAAGATCAGGACATCCTGGCTGAGACGATACTCCTGGGGTGACATATCATGATGGGGATGTGACAGTATCCCTGGTTGGAATATGGCCGCAAGGTTGGACGTTGTCATCTTATTTATATCTGCTTTGGCTGCGAAAACAGCAAGGAGATCGAGGATGTAGAGGAGTAGTTGACGATTGAGAGGTGGGAGATCCTTGATCAGACGCTGGTAGACCCCAATAGCGTAGTTCATGTCGAACCCGCCGATTGAGGGAGCCTGGCCATCTATATGGCCCACTGCCTCCCCTTGGTGGTTGCGGAGGGGCTGGCGAAAGGCTTCATAAAAGTTAAGCGGTATTATAGGTTCTGGTAGTTGATTGAAGTATCGCCGGAGAATATTGGCCGCATCGTGAACAGTATATCCAGTCCAGTCAAGGCCTTTACCAAATCGATCGGGGGTGTCAAATTGGTGTTTCAATTCCTTGATGCGCTTTTCAGATCCTGCCAGGCGGAAGATGCCCTCGATATCGGTCGCTGAAATGGGAGTCAGTACTTGTTGCTACGAGACTTCGCGAATGATGAACGGACCTTTCTCCTTCAAAAAGACCCCACATTTCGCCACTACAATAGGCACATAGCCATATATATAACTCTCCCCTCCCTCATTAAACAATGATATTGCAACATTCGCGTATGTTATACTTTTATCAAGCGGAACTCCGAATATGCCTTGAGTGACGGGTTCTGTGAACATGAAGCGGTATCAGCCAATACTCAATAATGTGTGAAGTTTGTTCTTGATTTCTTGCAAGGCTGAACGTTATCAGATCGATTAAACGGCCCGCAACAGAGACCATGCGAGCCGCAGAATAGCCAGCAGACTTATGCAACCTAGGGGTTTCTACCTTTTTCCTCCTCTCTTTTGGGATTTCCACGCTTGCTAAATTGTTTCCACCACGAAGTGAGATCACGTTTCGTTGAGGCTGGTTCAGCTGGTGCTGGCGGAGGAGCAGGCTGAGGCTCGCCGTTTCTCACACGCGGAGTCGAAAAGGAAGCATGCATTCCGTTCGCCATCATAGGGAGTGACGTGAAAGCGTCACAGCTCCTCGGCCGTGGTTATATAGCGAGATATACACAATCGCTTTGGTCACCCGGTTTGTGATTTCTCGTAAAGCTGTGTCCGAAAATAGCCAGGCGGCAGCGATGAAATCTCCCACGATGCGGAATGCGGCGAAGCTGAAGCAATTTCCGAGTACGCTACAGTCGAGTCCCCTAATTTCGCATGCGATCGTGCGCAAAAGGCTGGCGGCGTGGGTGGGTTCGGGGGGAACGATTCTGTGAGAGGCGTGGATTCGGGGGTTGACAGACCCAAGACAGCGGCTGTCGAGAACCTTGGAAAGCTTGTGCGAAACGCGACGGGCGCGGCGAAAGTAAATGCGACACAAGCAGCTGCAGCGATGCCGACAGAGGCTGGGGGTGAAGGAAGAAACTGGTGCTTGTTGCTCAGTCAAGGCAAACGCATCTCGATGCAGGTCAGGATGGTTCTTTGAAGCAATGATCGGGGCGTGGCAGGTGTAAGGTGAGAGTGAGCCTTGGCGCAGCATCTAGTGGCTGGTCGGCGAGAGAGAGTAGGAGCAAAATTTCAAGGCAGCCGTCCAGCCCAGCGAGGAAAAAAAAAGAATGCAGATGCGAGCAGGCAGCCAGTCGTGGGCTCAGTGTGAGGGAGAGGCGGCGATTTGCAGTTGATGCTGCGCCAAAAAAGCAGCGTGTATTTGGGGTCTAATAATAAGAATAATGTCTTGGCAGGCTGCAATGAAGAACCTTGGATTTCACCTCGGCGCTTGGGTTGATACGGTCATTTTGTGACCACTCGGGATCATATATACATAATTCTTTGGGCTGTGAATAAAATAGGTCGCGGATAATAGGTGCAATTTGAGCGTTGCCAACGGTGACAGCAACCAGAGCTGCATCAGCCGACTGGGCCAGTCGAAGGGAGCACCGACGTCAAGCTCGCTTCTCAAATTTTGGACGAGCTTTGAAGAGCTCTTCATCCATCATTCATCCAACAAAGCTTACTTCGCCGCAATCAAAGGGCGAATCTCTCTGCAACCGAAACTTACAAACCTCAAATATTCAAAGCACGCAAAGTTTCTTTCAGCTAGGCTCTCGGGATGGACGGGTGCGTTCTCGATAATCCCCTTGTTCTGCGCACGTGTACTAACATTTGCGCAGTCTCAATGCACAAGAGCAGCGCGAGCTGCAAAACCGGATGGAGAAGAAGCAAATGAAGGAATTCATGAATGTAAGAATATTTCATTGAAGGTTGCCGACAACCTCCGATGAATGTTGGTCCTTTGACGGCGAACTGACGGATCCGGCCTTGCAGATGTACTCCAATCTCGTCCAACGCTGCTTCGACGACTGCATCAATAGCTTCGAAAGTAAATCTCTTACATCAAGGGAGGAGAGCTGTGTTATGAGGTGTGTGGATAAGCACTTGAAGGGATCCCAGCGGTTAGGAGATAGATTCCAGGAGCAGAACGCTGCCATGGCACAAGCAGGAGCTCTTCCCGGAAGGTAGAGCAAGCCTCTTCTCTCTACGATTGGCTTCTGGTAGTATATTTGCTGGGATATCGGTCGGTGCCATATCGAACTCAGCTTGGAATAATTGTGCATAATGCAAGGCCATACGATGGGTTAGTGTCGCGGGCCTACGGTTTCACTCGGGGTGACGATGTCGTCCGGTTGTGCCATTTTATGGCACTCTAGTTGGTCTGGGCCACATACTTCTCTTCTCTCTGTACTTTGGGTTTGAATGTCTGGTCCAAGGGTTTTAGGACCTCCACTTTCAAAATGTTTCCACATCATTTCTGTCGCTTAGTTCAAGGGTGCGACTCCTATATTGACGTTTCCTTCGACTTCTTGGACATCGCCTAGGGGTACAAAGGTCATGCTCGTGATATTTGTAACCCATAGGTACCGCACCCCTTAGATCCGGTACAGACCAAAATGCAGCCGGACCAATCAAATCAGGCATTTGTCTAAAGAAAGGCCACCCACAAAGTAATCACCAAATACAAAAGATACCGTACACCAAAATAAAACATAAAATCCAAACGCTTGGATTCCAAAGGCCAGGATTCCAACGGCCAGGAATTGCAACCAATTCATCTAACTGCTTGGCGCGCGGCTCGGACCGCTGCAGTGAGCACCATTCACAGCATGGCTTTAACAATGAATTCCAAAGCGCTTAGTAGAAACAGGTCCTGCCAGCGGGTGGGGAAATATAAGGTACAATTCTTGCGTTTTTCCTGCGTAAGTATCGAAAGAGATACTGCATCTTTCAATGTTAAGCAATCTTTCGTGTGTTCTACAGATATCCCTCCATCCATGACAAATGGCATGATTGACGGGTAATGGTAATATGACGAGCTATTCAAATAGCCGTTGCAACAAGAGCTCAGGTTTGGTCCACCGTGATGGCTTCAGCGTTTCATTGATGTGTTATTTCTCGAGCATGCGCGGCTGTTGGGGACTAGGCGGGAGACACTGTCGAAGCGACAACGCTATGGGAGTCAGGGTCTTATAGAAGCCTCAGAAAATTGTCACTAATTAAAGAGGCAGGGCTACAATGGTAAGCGCCACATATGTGGCTAAGCATGGCCAATGATGAAAGTTACTTGGCAAAGTCCTTGGCCTTCATCATCTGCAAGAGCTACTGACCAACCTCCAGCACTTTTAGCCCTTGGCAAGCTGTACATAAATGTGCCTCAATATTCCCGGGGCCCTCAAACCTTCTCCAGACATCATCTCTTGGACAGATACTTTGCTCTCAATCAAGCCCAAAGGGACCACCAATCATTATCAGTTCAAAGACCGACCTTAAAAACCGACCTTTAACGCCGACCTTTAACGCCGACCTTTAACACCACCTTTCACAAACCATGGGCCTTATGTGGACAAAGCATTGGGGTGGAAAGCATGCTGGTATGTGAGGCCTCTTAATAGTTAAAGCCAATCGCTGATAGAGTGGCCCTCCGATACAGGCGGCGGATTCGTTGTCAACAAACACGGCGCTCGACGCGCTCCCTTCCGCTTTAGCATGGGCAGGTTCAGCTGCTTCCGCTAGATTACCTACTGGCTCCACTATATTCCGTAAGCTCTTGCAATCTAGTGGAGGCTTGAGGACTTTGGCTAAGCCTTGAAGTGCCTCTCCTCGAACGTTACCTTATCCTTACGAAGACACCCCCAATGACAAACACCACATTACCCACGAATGCTCGACAACGGACCTTTGGAATGGATTTTGCGGGGCGTATGCTTAATCCAGCCATCGCCGCCGGCCTTGACTGGGACGGATCCGGCCATAAGCAGCTTTTATCGCATATGTGCGCTGAATGTTTCTGCGGTTGTTTTCAACTTCAACGCTGTGCCTGAGGGACTAGCTTAGGTGTTCCATAGGAATGAGAATTTGATTAATCATTTCTTATCTTAAATTGTCACAATTGTAGGGGTTGTTGCCGAATGGTGCTTCCTCAAAGCACGGGAGCATAATTATCTAGCTAGTAAATGACGTCATTCCAAAGCAAGGTAAAGTTGGTGAGTCCAGTCAACCATCAAAACTTCAACGTGAACTTCCATCAATAAATCTACAACAATAAGAGATTAATCGTTAAAATTTAGTAAAGACTTAAAGAAGGCCTCTGCTATAATGCCTGTTACATTTTGCGATTGGTTCCGATGGTGCGGTGAACATACAGCTTGAAAACATTTTGGCCCCAAACTTCACTTGCTGTGGCGTCACAGCGCCAAAGATTTTCCTTCCGCCAAGGCTAGGTAAAGTTCCGAGGCCCCCTTCTCCACCTGGGAGTTGCATTCACGACTTATCATCACAACCAAAGTGGAACGAACAGCAGCCAAAATGCGTGCAAAACATTCGATTCTCATTATCAATCCTAATTCTACTGCATCAATGACCAAGGGTCTTGAGCCCCTAGTTTCATCGCTCGGATTCAAAGATGTTCATCAGCTCCTTCACAGCAAAACACCATAGCACACTAATTGGAAAGCTAGTAGACCATCTACGACTTCTTCACAGCGCCTTCTGGTCCGAAGAGTATAAACGACGAAAATGACGCCGCAGAAAGTGCAAGACACTGCCTACCCGATCTCGTCCCTCTCATAGACCGTCACGACGGCTTCCTTGTTGCGTGCTACTCGAAACATCCGCTCGTCCAGTCTCTCAAGTCGAATGATGGAGTAAAGTCTAGGCATAAACCTGTCACTGGCATATTTGAAGCAAGTGTAAGCACGAGTCTACAGATTATCGCGCCAGACGAGAAATTTGGCATTGTAAGCACAGGCAAAGTATGGGAGAAGATACTGTCAAGTGCAGTTGTGGATTTTCTTGGAACGAGATCCGAGGCAAGCAGGCGTTTTGCTGGAGTGGAGACAACGGAGCTGAATGCTACGGACCTACACGATGCCCCAGCTGAGGAGGTTCAGAAACGCGTGAAGAACGCTGTAAAGAGACTTTTGAGGAAGGGCAATGTCGGCGCGATATGTCTGGGCTGTGCAGGCATGTCGGGCATGAATAAGATGGTGAGAGAAGCCTGCGTAGAGGAGCTTGGGGATATTGAGGGGGAGAGCATTAGGATTGTGGATGGTGTTCAGGCAGGAGTAGCGTGGCTTGAGGGAGCTGTGAGGTCTGGGTTTTGATATGGCACAAAAAGTTTGCATGAGGCTGGGATCATAGATGCATTGAAACGCGTATTTATTTTGCCTGTATTTGCGCTGTGGAAGCATTTGACCCCTAAATATTTTTTTTTTAAAAAAAAAAAAAAATTCAGGCAGTTTCATATCAAAGCCGTGGTTCTAAATCGTACCTTTCTAAGACACCGTGCTTTAGGTGCAAAACACACGTATTAAAATTAGAAGAAGCGGATATTTCACTATTATTGCAAAAGAGTTGCGAATTGAAATACACGGGCTTTTTGGGCCTGTCGTTCAATAGGTGTTCAAGCTAATGTAGATAAATTCGAGGCTATAAACGCGTAGTTTAGATATACCTTTCTAAGGTGCCGAAATCGGTAATAACTGATTTAGATATCATTACATAGAAGTAGCTCATGAAAGGATTTTAAGACCAGTTAAGCGTATGTCGTTCGATGGTTGGGAAGGTTTGGTAGGGTTAAAATGGTGACAGCAATGTAACTGGCAATATTTCCACTTACCCGAGTTATATAACGTTACACGTAGACCTCACCCCACTCCATCACTTATTTCTTATAACCAATAACTTGGGCAACTTTGCGGTGTCAATATGGAGTCTCTTCCTAACGAGTTACTTATCCAAATCGCATCTTTCTTGGATCGTGATGCGCCCTCCGTCATAAAAATCTTTCACGAACCCTCGACTGATCTCACAATCTCGGAAGATCAACCACTCAAGGCACTCTCTCGAGTCTCTTGGAGATGGAGAAAAATCGTGATCCCTATCTTGTTTCGATTTGCTAGGCTTGAACTAGACAGAGATCCCCAATGGGTTCCAATTGACGCGAAGCTTCTCGACAATATGCAAAGCAATATCGGAACCCTAAGCACTCACGAGATGCAAATATACCTGAGCATGCGAAACAAGCTTAAGACTAGTACATTTTCGGCTTTTGACAAAGATTTCGATGATTTGCTTGTGGAGTTGTGCCGCATCCAGGATGGAGACCATTTCTTGCGATCAGCGCCTTTCACGCAATGGCTCCCACACCTGCCCAAGACATTTGACGCCTTCTCACAATTTGTATCGGACTATGGCCTCAAGAAACATATTCAGAGCCTCGTGGTATTCACAGATAAAGAATACGAGTTACAGCATGTCGCCAGAGCTGATGGTTCGTTGTATTACGCAGTATCCAATCTGTGGAACCAAATATTCTCTGCTTTAGATCCCCCGCGATTCGTTGTAGCAGCGCCTCCAGCTACATTAGCCGGTCTCCTGGACTCGTCAATGTTAAGTGCGGATGTCTGGGCTTTTGAAATGAAATGTCACTATTTGGAACTTTGCCAACCGGGATCGGGAGAGTTTCGTAGGCATGTCGAAGACTGCGACCGCCAACACGGACATTCACTTATCCACCTTCGGCCATGGACGCACATCAGATACAACGAAGGCCCCTCCATCACTGCCTACAGCACCTACGAATTTCACTTGAAGCAGTCACCAAAGATCTTATACCTGTTATTGGCCCGGCTCTGCAAAGAAGCCCAAGATTGCTGCAACATTCGTTCATTTTCCTTTATCGCGGTATTTCCGCTCAGCACCAATGTCGTCACTACGCTCAGAGCATTGCAAAAAGTAAGAACATTGCGGTCAGTACATTTTCAGCTCGCGCCAGGGGAAGAAAACAAGCTCATCGACGAGCCATGGAGAGTCGGAAGAGCACAACTTAGTGATTTGTGGCTGGAGTGGAACGGGTCTTACAGTGCGATTGCTCGCTTCCTAAGACTGTACGAATTTCAAGAGGAAGGAGAATTCATGAGCTCCGATTGCAACCTCCACTATCTCGCAGACAATGTGGATGAAAAACTGGAAAGCCTCCGAGAAAGTGGTATTGCATGGACGAAAACGGGTACTGGAAAGTGGAAAAGGGAAAGCTAGTTCGATTTTATCAACTACCAATCGGATTGATGTTATTTCTAGGGATACTCTTCACGGAGTCTCACGATAGCTCTTTTGGGCTTCGAAGTGAATCAACCACGCATTACTTAGACATCCTGTCGAAAAACACGCGCCGAAGACACCTAGATGTCCTCCAACCTATTTCGCCCGGACAACAAGACCTTTAGGACCCCCTCTCTGGTTATACTATGCGTTTATACTACCTAAGTATCTAACAACTGCAACATGCCAATTCCAGCGCCCAAAATTTGCCACACGAGTGGAATGTGAACGAGAAGGAAAAAGTCGGAAACAGTCTTTCGAGCTTTTGTTCATTCACAGAGTAGAATTCTTATCTGCCTGTGTGGTTATAGATGTGCTCTTGTCCCGCATTGTTGCGAACTGATCAAGCGTCTTGCGCCTCCCTTTCGATCTCTCTAGACGACCTCTCCATCTCTTTTAGACAGGGCGCCTCAAATATTGTACCGGAGAGTACTTTTCTGGCCGTATTCAAAGCAACCACGAGCCAGAGGAACATAACACATATCGCGAAGACCTGAGGTTTGGTCAGCTGCAAGTTTGTACGTGCCAGACAGATTTTGAACACATACTGTTCCTAAAACTCGGAAGAAAGCAGACGGCAACTCTTCGCCGAGCGTGAGCGTCGACAGCGCGAAAACTCCGATGGGAAAAGTAAATCCCCACCAACCCATGTTGAAGGGGAACTTGGAACGACTGATGGACGCTATAGCAAAAAATAACCATACGAGGCCGAAGCCCCACAACGTGATAGCGATGAAGAAGCCGAGAACATATAGAACTTCTCCTGCGATGGGATGGAGTGAGTTGGTCTAGCCTTGTCAATATAAGATCTTTCTCATAAAACGTCGAATTTATACTTTACCTTAGGAAATGTCTTCATTGCCATCTTTCCGAGCTCCATTATCCTATTTTCTCCGGTCAGCTGTTCTCCCATAAGCATATATGTACCTCTCTTAAGCACTTACGCATAGCCGCCTTGCCCCATCGGACCCAGAGGCAGAAACACGCTCACTATCACCTCTCGCGGGGGTAACTTATGCATTGCCAACCGTTGAAAATAGATCACCAAAACCACCATCGCCATCGGCAAACCTATACCCAACAGCACGTAACTAGTGACAATTGTCCAAAGTACGTGTTGCGGATTTGACAATGCAGACGCTACAACGGCTCCGGATGCTGCTGCGACAATTGGTGCCACTACCGGGAGAAGCCACACCGCTGTCATGGTTGGCAAGCTTGTCGGGTGTACGTACATCCTGCACTTGTCAATTAAAACTTCCGCACCAAGCGTTGGGGACCATCTACATGAATCTTGGAAAAGGGGGCATACATCATAAACGGCAGACCAAAACAACATGTCACACTCGCCAAAACGTCCACCCACCACATCCCCCAGGCTACGTTCGCACTCACACCGCCCCATTTCGGGACGCAAACCAGCACAAACATGTTCACAATCGTCGCGAAACCCATTGGTGCTGTGCCTAGGAAAAGAGACTGCACCGGATGCCGCACCATCAGGCCCCAGGTGGCGGGATATAAAGTATAGCGTAGAACTGTGAGAATAAAGATGAGAGAGAACAACGCTACATTTAGGACGAAAATGATAATGCTCAGTGTGTGTAACGGGGCAGCGGAGGAGGGGTATGGTAGCGCGTGGAGCAGAAGAGAGACGACACCTGTGCCCATGTTAACGGAGAACCACGATGGCGTGAAGTTCTGAATCATTCGCCGCCAACCGCCGTCTTCTCGGATCAACCATCGTGGGAGCGGAGGCGGTAAGTCTGATTCGGGGCTTCGCTCCTCTTTATCTGGTCCAATGATGGCGGCGGGTGGGATGGAGCGAGCCATGTGGTCGCTTCTCAGAGAAGGATTGCGGGATCTAGGGCTGTAGGTGGACATTGGCGATTTGATGGTTTCTGGATGCTAGAAGTTGAGTTTCGTGTGTATTTCTAGTTTGCAATCCTTCTTCGCAATTTCTTTTGGTACCTTGTTTTATGACCGAGAAGGAATGATACAAGAAAGATGGTAAAGTTGGGTGGCGTTAGAGCACGGGGAACGCAGGCAATGGACAATAGCTCCCATTAAATAGATACGTTGCCTTGATCCCTACCTATTGTACCCATACGATAAACTCTCATACTTTCCAGCTTCCTCCTCGAATGTGATGCTAATCCGAAATCGTGTGCTTACCTGCATCGGCTGACGCAGCAGCTGACTCAGCAGCTTCGGTGAATTCTCTGAGTAGCTCGGACTTGGGCAGTGAGGATGATGCGGGTATGAGTCACTATCATTCCGTCGTCGCACATGCGAACATGGGAGAGATATTTCAGTTGCTTGATTCGAGAATTGGCCTCAACAGTTTTGGGACGAATCACAGCGATTTAGTGATATAGCATATCACGTGAGAGAAGTAACACGCCACACACAAAATATAGCAACAAATTACCTTGACTCTAACTTAATAATTAGTCAAAATAAGTTATGCTTCTATTGATGCAAGTGGTCTAACAACCTAAGATTGGAACCGTTTTTGAAAAAAGAACAGGGATCGGATCAGATTAGATGCCCAAAAGATAACCGTGTGACAAGCCATCTTCAAAACGTCTCCCTAACCTCACGCCTCAGCAGGCAACCATCCATACCACTTGTATACGAAAGCACCATCAAGCGCCATTGCGGATCCTGATATCGTCGTCTTCCTCCAACTAGTTATTCATCTCACAATCCTCGGAACATTGAAGGAATCAAGTATCGACACTGCACTGATTCCACTTGAGTCAATCGCACGTTCAACCTCCATCTGCTCTCTTGATGCAACAAAATCTGTTGGTGTAACCCGCCAAAGGTGTAGAGCCCAGATTCTCTGGATTTTGAATTCTTTATCAGGAGTGCAAACACCTCCTATCAAATTCGAAACCGGGCGGGCATTCGTCCTGTCTTCAACATCCATTTCTGAGTTGCCAAATGTTCGTCACATGCCATTCCATTCAAACCATAAGCTATTCATTCAGATGTTAGATTATACTATTCAGAGCTGATATACCCACCAACAGAAACACACTGCGGTCAACTCGTATAGGACTTCTGCGAAATGACTCCTAAAGAAATATTCGCAATGTCATTTCGATCTAGCTATATTAAATCAGCGTCTAAAAATCAGCAAGTCCTGTACCATCCGCTCTCAGACAGCACGAATGCAACAAAATCTTCAGCCTACCACCAATTGATTACCTGGTTCCAAGCAATTGCACAGAAAGTTTATGGCAGACTGCCAGCGGACTTATTAGCCGAGCAACATAATGCCCAGCACAGCATGCTCTACCGATTACCAGCGGAGCTTCTCCTTCTAATTTCCGAATTCCTGCCAAGCACTGACCTCATAGCCTTCCGCATGGTCTCAGTCAAATTCCGCCGCCTTATCAAATCCCCAAAACTTACTGAAAAGGACCATTTCGCCTTCCAGACAATCCTCCGCCGCGCGAGTCTCCGGGAAGGTTGTCAAAGAGAACGAGATGGCCGCCTTCCCCGTTCACATATCATGTGCGGCACTTGCATGACTAGCCATCCGAAGTCTCTCTTTGAGCCGAACGAATGGTCCAAGAGTCCCGAAGCGCGCATGTGTATTGGCTCGCAGGGCGTAGTGCAAGTTTGTTCGCACATCAAAGTCACATTCGCAGGCGCCAGGATATCGCCCGTAAACTTCGTTTGTGCGCGAGCACACCCGCAGAATAACATGGCAGGAGACCCAGTGCACGTCAGCATGAGATGTTCAAAGAATTGTGAGCAAGAGGTTGTCATTGAACGGGAATACCCTTTACTCGTCGTCGCCAAAGACTCAAAAGTAACCCATGGCATGCTCATGACAGCGATGGACCAAATTCGTGAACCAATTTGCCCCCACTTATTCGCACACCAATCAAGCATTCTACAAAACCAGTTCTCGTCTTGTTCGGCGCGGTTCGAAAATGGCGAGAAGCGGTCTACTGTCTGGCTCGGTGAAATATCTCGGTTCGCAGAAGCTCACGGCTGGGCAGGGGACTGCCATGTCGCGTATCACTACTGTCCGAACAAGCATTGCGTTACTTCTCTTATGTTTTATCGGACCGAGGATCCTGAAAAGCCGGAGGAGTACGATAGAGTTATCCTCACTGTCGTTCGATCACTCGGAGCGTTGCAAAGCCCGACGGACTCGAAGTGGATCGCGCAGTTGGCTCGGTCAGAGGATCCGAGTTCTGAGAATTGTCTAGTCAATGAAGGAGGAAATAGCTAATGGTAAATAGATACCAATATTATTTTGGAGCATGGGGGGTGGTTAAGCAAGACGTCATCGATGCGAATTACTTTCAATCCCCCCGACTCTACGGCACTCCTTATCTTGTATCTGTGGCCAACTAATCTCAATTGGTTTCCCTATAATGCTGTATTATTACAGCGAAAAGACTTTATAAGCAGTATTAGACCGAAAGTTATCTCGAAAGCTTAGGAATGCATAAATCGTGGTCATGTTTCGTTTTTACCATAAGCGTTTTGCGGACTATGTCACTTTTCCATTTTCTATCCCGTTCACTCCCTTGCGTATGGCAATGGCCAAGTGTGCGAACCATCTCAAGAATCGTCGGACTTTTTAGTGAGAGGAGGAGCGCTAGTGAAGGACTATCAACCGAAGCGTCTGAAGCACACGAGAACGTCAGTCACTCTCAGGATCAACAACGTTCGACTCCTACGGCATGATTTCGATCGTAGTCTTGCACTCACATGTTCCAGTAAGCATGGATGGCGGGGTTCAAGACGTCCTTCCTCGCCTCTGCCACAAGGACCTGCACCTCCTCCTTACTCCACCCCAAAATTCTCGTTAGCGGGGCCAACGCCAGAGCCTCAAGCGCCTCGATCGTGTTTTCCCGGCTCCAAAGGCCGATCACCTTCATCTTTTCATCCTTTGGCCATGTATTCGTCGGCCATTTATATACCCTCGTCTCTCACGTCCACGAAGCCTGCCTCCAGCATCCGTTTCTTGTGCATGTGTGCCGCCTCCATCGGCCTCCCGATCTTATCCAGCGCCTCGCATATTAGGCTCCATCACTTCGCGAGCGAACAGGATGGCGGATGCATTGAAAATGTTTCGTCGTCACAACCAAGCGTGTCGGCGTCTTGACACTCTAGCCAGCCACCAGGTTGCAGCCACTCGTGAGCGGTAGACATGAAACGAGGCCAATTTGTAAAAGAGCCAACCATCATTCGCGAGTGGATGAAGCCGAAAGGTTGCTTGAAATGCCACGTATCTTCCATATCATCGATGATGAATTGAAGATTTGGAGGGATGTCGGTGGGCTGGATTGGGGATAAATCAGTCCCGATGACCTGGATGTTTGTCAGCAATTATGGAGTTAGAGGGTTTCTGTAAAACGATCTCAACGTGTGGGTGCGTGTCCGCTGGTCTGGAGCATGAGCTGGACGTATATGTATGGGTGGAGGGAGGTCCGCACCGTAGTCTATGGCCCAGATGCCGGTTCCGGTACCGACATCAAGACAGTGGTGGACGTTCTTTGTGGGAGCAAGGTACAGCTTGCCACCTAGCGTCAGAGAGAAGAGGGTGCTCTGTAAATCTTCGAGTGTTGTCAGGATGGGATTTGACTGCGTGTAAAAGGACAATGTACCCAGCCTATCATTCTCGGACTTCTCGTTATGCGTATTAGCTCATCAGCAAAACTGCGTTAAATCAAACTGCTAGGACGTACCTCGTCATTTGGGATGGCATATTCTGCAATCGGACTGCTTTGTTAGCAACGGATCAAGCTCAAAATCGACCACCGATGTAGACGAAGACCGGATCCATTGCGAGACATATTCGGGACCGAGAATATACTCACTTCCTTCACGATATGAATGATAGGTCCTCCCATTCTCCAGCTGAAAATGCTGTATGCTTGACGTCAAAGACGCCGTCCACGTCGACGGGCGCTGCTGCATCAATTTCAGCCCAGTTATCTGCAAGGGTCATGTGAGTAGAGAGCATACTCAACAAAGGCCGAGTCTCCATCGCTCTGCGCAAGAGTTAGATATCGTGGCCACAATGCAATGCAAAATGCGCAGGCGCAAGGGTCAATCCCTTACATCATACTCTAAGTTCTGATCGTGTTCCACATCGGTCACCTCTATGCCCGAATCCGGATCCATCACAAGAAGGTGGATATGATATGTGATTAAGTTATGGTTACGAAGATAGCAGCAAGGGGTGTTTCCTTCGCTAGAGAATAAACGAGCATCACAGCACTGGCAAGAACGGTGAGGATTTGGGCTTGCTGCTCTCATATACCACTCTGCCAACCGCCTGGGCGCAATCAGCCATGCGCTCCCAAACTCAACACCACGTCCCATCGGGAGTCGTATGGGAAATGGCCAAGCGCATAGCAGGGGTCAGTGACCTCGTCATCCACAGCCGGAGCCGGGCTCCAGCGGGCTGGAAACGCTATGAAACCCTTCTGTTCACCCTTCTTGATACGATCCGCTGCTGGTGATAGGTTACAAGCGGTGGGAACGAGCAGGGTTGTGACGGCCCTCGCAGCGCGGAATGCTCCACCCGCTGCAGAGGCGGTTGTCAACCAGTGAGGGAGCCAGGGGATTTCGGTATCGCTTAAGCACGGGCAAAGATGGACAACGAGGCGCATGGGGCCGCATGCACGGAAAGGTGCTATCAGCGCCGGCGATATTTATTGCTTCCCCTCGTCTGCTCGTCACCTTTGCTGCCGTTTATGACCTGTCCATTATACTAGATCCCGCCCCTAAGCAACACGAAGGATAAAAGTCAAAATCGAGTAAACCAGTCCAACCTTCCCGTACCGTCGCGCCACCATGTCCCAACTAGGCGCCTTCAACGTGCAATACTGGCATCTAGCGGTCATCGCTCTCGTGGCATATGTAGTGAGGCTGTACAGGCAGTATCACCGCCTGAAAGACTTCAAGGGGCCTCGCGGTACCGGGTTTTCGAGTCTGTGGATGATCACTGCGGTCAAGAGACAAAAAACAAACCTGGCGTATGCGAGTGTGAATGAGAGATTCGGTACGTCGCTGTTGTTGTCTGCCACTGCGGTGCTGTGAAACATGACGAAGTCCTGCCACTGGACATAGCCGATTGCTCCTCCCGTCCTCTGCCCAAAATCATGCTTTTGTATTGTGCTGTGCATAAAAAGTCTGGCATATCTCATATCTCGTAGGCCCGGTCTCTCGAATAGGTCCCAATGACCTTATCACCAGCTCGCCAGAGCTACTGTGGCGGATGAATGGCGTTCGCTCGAACTATACAAAGGGTGCGTGGTACTTGGGATCACGGATTCAGCCTGGTCGCGACAATGTTTTCAGCGGCATAGATGAAGAACATCATACAAAACGACGGGCGCAATTGGCCTCTGGAGTATGTTAAGAAAAATCTTTGCCCTCGTCATGAAAATAATGACCGGATATCTGACCTTGAGACGTAGTACTCTGGAAAGGATAATCCGGGTCTCGAAGGAGATATCGATACCCAAATCCAGAATTGGATCCACTTGATCAAAACAAAATATATCACAACCCCAAAATCTTTTCGGCCAATGGATTTGGCACGCAAAGCGCAGTACTTTACGCTGGACGTGATTACTCAGGTAGCGTTTGGAGAGGCATTCGGCGACTTGGTAAATGATGAAGATATGTACAAATACATTGAATCGACAGAAGAGATGCTGGAAATTATTATCCTAGCAGCCGCGGTCCCCGTATTGAACTACATGTTCACGATCCAGTGGCTCGGAAATCTCGTCTTCCCATCAGATAAGGATGGTACCGGTATTGGGAAGCTGATCGGGTGAGACGAAACTACTATCTTTTTGAGAATTCCCAGGAACATTTTCGCTGAGCTGGGTTACACAGGATCGCAAAGGAACTGGTCGGAAAGCGCTTCGGTACAAAGCCTTTCTACAAACAAGATATGATTGAATCATTTAAGCGACATGGCCTGACACAAGACGAACTCGTATCAGAGTCTCTTATCCAGGTTCTTGCAGGCTCCGACACGTCCGCGACGACTATCCGGGCAACTATGCTTTATCTGATTTCACATCCGCGTGTCTATCGAAAACTCCAGGCCGAAATTGATGCCGCAGTCAAGGGAGGAAAGGCATCAAGTCCAGTCATCAAAGCGTCGGAGGCAGTGGAGCTTCCATACCTTCAGGCTGTCATTAAAGAGGGTATGCGTATATGGCCTGCTGTTACAGGTCTATTGACCAAGGTAGTCCCGCCAGAAGGTGACACTGTAGTGATTGATGGTAAACAAATGTACCTGCCAGGTGGAACCAACATCGGATACTGCGCCTGGGGTATCCACCATAACAAAGATGTATTCGGAGATGATGCACATATTTTCCGTCCTGAACGCTGGCTAGAGGCAGGTGAAGAGAATCTGGCGCGAATGATGAAGACTGCCGAGCTGATATGGGGCTGGGGGAAATACCAGTGCCTGGGCAAGTCTGTTGCTACAATGGAGTTGAACAAGATCTTCTTTGAGGTAAGCTTCCAGATATTGATGTGACGTATGCCTTTAACTGACCTTGGAAGCTCCTCCGAAACTTTGACTTCTGTCTTGTGGATCCGACAAACCCGTGGAAGAGCGCCAATGTGGGACTGTGGATGCAGTCGGAACTGTGGGTGGAAGTTACTGAGCGTTCAGCTACATAACTTCCAGGAGTTTCAGTATGTGAGGTCTCTACAAGTGCCAAGATCTTTGTCGACCTTGTGATAATATATCCCTCCATTAAATATCACCGGAAACATGAAGACATTTGCACCTTTTCTCCCATGCAGTCAATAAATGCCTTGGCCACTCAAGAGATATCGTTTTCTCCCGCATATTCCAAGAAGCCGTGATCATCTCTGATATGTTCCAGGAATCGGGGTTGATTTTGGAAGGTGGTGATCCCTTTGCCTATCCTCTCACACAGCACACAGCCAAATCCCATGTCTTTAGCGGCGAGATGGCACTTCGCCATGAATCGGTTCGTAATCTGAAGCCGAATGTAACCTCCCGAAGATGTCTCTTTCGTAAACTCAAAAGGACCAACTGGCAGGACAGAACCACATATTGCACACGGAAGACCGATGCGAAACCTTAGCGGCATAGGTCCCGAAGTCTGCTGGAGCAACAGCGCGATACCACAGTAAAGGTGAGATATATTAAAATCCGGCTTTGAACGGTCAACAAGATTTCCAGTTGTTATAGGAGCAATCAGCGCTGGACGCACTGGTTGAGTAGCCGCCAGACGTTGGTATTGTTCAGCAAGAGCGGTTATTGAACTTTGTCGAACGCTGTCCGCAGTATTGAGAAGGTTTTTGTAGCTAATGTCAAATATATTTGATAATAAGGCGTTCTGTATCAGCATGATGACCGATTGTTGAATGCAGATGAGCTGGACTTGAAGCTGGCTACGGGCAATGTCTGTACTCGACCTGTCAGCTACTTAGCTTGCCAACTGCAGTCAAGTCCAAAGCTCACCATCTCCAGATGAAAAGCGAGATCCGAAATACCTGAAGTCCCTATCGTACTTAGCCTGTACGAGTGGTCCTGATGTGCTGAGGCATACCTCGAGTCTCAGGCTCTCAGCGGCTGCTTTTTCCGGGAGATTCTTGGCCTTTCTCTTTGCTCTCCATGTCTGAAAGACGCTCGCCGAAGTCGAGAAGGCTGAGGCTATGCTGGAGACAAGAGTGACAAGTTCGATGCCTGACATTTGCAAAATATGGTGTCGATATTGGCAACAAGTGCTGGCCTGTAAGGAGGGACGGAAGGAGATGGTGTAGACAGTGCAAATCGATCGCGTGCTGCTTATTACAAGGAAGCATCTTGGAGGCGATCATGCCTTCAGATTGGTAAAGGTGCAAGGCGTATCGAACGGCTCTCAGCGCCATTTAGTTGGCATATTGACTTTGTGGCTTTCTCAGGCGACACATATAATTGGTGAGTTAATGTCAGCCAGGCTCCCCCATGCATCTGACCCCGGAAGCGGAGTCTGTGGAGATGCCGTTGTGGGGATGCTCGGCGTACAATCAAGCACTAACGATTATTGCACTCGTATCTGATGCTTCGTTTCTCATTGGAACGACCGTCTTGATTCCATACACTCGACGAAGAGGAATGCGAGAATGTTGCCTAAATGTATATACCTGGGTGTCTCAAAAAGGTGCTTATGAGACGAATCAACCGGCAGTTAACTCAAAAGAGTTGGTCCCACTATACCTACGCCTTTCCAGTAGAATAGCAAACGTCCATCTGCCACTCCATGAGTTTGACGACCTTCTCGACTCCCTCCTCCATCAACTGAGTTAGCGACAGCTTGCTCGCCGACTCTTTCAAGTGTTTCAAATAGTCATCCAGTACCAGCTTGTTGACATTGATCTTCGAAACTCCATGCTTTATGCACTGCCGCATCGTCTCCTCGTTAAAATCGTTCGTGCCATGAAGAACAATTCGGACTTTCCCCACTGCGAACTTATGAATTGACTCCAGGCGCGGATAGTCTAGTTGGGGCCCCTTATGCCCGTACTCGCCATGGATGTTTCCAAAGGCCGGTGCAAGAAAGTCCACACCTGTATCCATGAATTCCCCAGCCTCCTCCGGTGTTGTAAGCAGACCCTCCAGGTCCTCGGTATTAGCGATTCCATCTTCACCGCCTTCTATTCTCCCAGGCTCTGCCTCTGTCGAGATGCCTCTCTCGTGGCAGTACTCGACTAGCTCTTTCGTCTTGGCCAGATTCTCCGCCTTCTCGTAATGAGACATATCCACCATGATGGAGTCAAAGGGAAGGTTATCTGCCGCATGTCGTATTATGGCTTCGTCCTGGGCGTGGTCGAGATGAATGGCAATAGGCACAGAAGCTCGAGATGCTGCCTCGGCGGCTGCGCGAACAAGGAGGCCATTGGAGAAGGTGATGGCCCAGGGAAAGACTTGAATAATGAGCGGAGAGCGTTTCTGCTCCGCCGCTTTTACACAGCCGATGATGTGCTCAATATTATAGCTACAGCCAGCTGTCAGCTTCTGGCCGGAGAATAATTGGATTAAGAGGGTAGCGGTCATTCCTTACACGATGGCCGCTACGACACCATATCCACCCTTCTCAGCATCTTCGAGAATTCGAACGGTCTTGTTATCCTTCAGTGATTTAGTAGGCATATTGGGGTAATAGTGACAAGCAACAGGATGTTCTGCATCCGTCGTCGACCCATGGCTGTAAATACCATGATGAGAAGACCTAAAGCCTGCCGCCCTAGTGGAGAGCTTTCTCGGGTGGAAATCCGGCGAAGGCGAGCGCCTCGTGAAATCCGTCCAACGATTTCACCCCACTCACATTAGGTCGTTTCGAGTTTCTCCCTCTCGCACAAAAAATATGCATTGGATCACTGGCGATAGTATGGCAGCTGCTCAAGGAGCATCAGCACAAGAGACTATGGCGGAAACAGGTCATCTGCTCGACCTTCCAAGAAGCAGGACGCTGTACCTTAACACCACACATAGGCGCTCGCAAGCCACTTATTGAGCTATCTACAAACGCCACAATGAAGAGGAGGGCGAACTCCAAGGGCTGGAAGCGGCGTGTGAGGCCACCGAGGACGTCTTGGGGCTGTTCCTGCTGTGAGGTTCCTCTCTGCACGACAGGGTCTTGTTGGAGCGAACACCTAGCCAAGCTCAACTGCACAGAGTAGCCTGTATATAGATAACCGCACAGAAATCACGAATTTGAATAGCCTTAGGTCGCTGCAGTTATCACAGGTGTAGGGATTAGAGCCTTCTATTGGCCGGAGCCTTATCGATAATTTAGAGGCAAAGGCGATGTAACATGGGATAATAATATAAGACTAGTATTTATTAAGCTCGGCCGTACGTTCTAAGTGAGTATTCGAACCTAAGGTGGTGTTAAACTAAGTTTACTAAAGACGATAGTAGAGCGCTATTTATAGCTAAAGATAAGACTTTTTCTGTAACTATTCCAGTTCCACCACATGCTACTCTGAGCGTACTGGCATCACCAACTCATCACCCCGCTCACCTCCCTTCCGACAATATCAGTTCCAGTTCTATCCTTCCGCCGCATCATGTTGCCGGTAGAACCTACTGTTGATGTGAGCGCTCTTATCCCACTCGACGTCCTATGTGCTAATAGGACTATAATAGCCCGCCGCTCGGAACTAGTCAACAAAATTCCCGCTGGACGGCCTAACTTTCGACATTTCTTCGATGCCCAAAGAGATACTCATAGCCTACGGAAAAGCGGCACTGGTGCTCCTTTTGCTCGGCGGAGTCGAAGTCGTACTAATTTCCCACTACCTTGTCCTTAAGAGTGGCATAGGCGTTCTAGCCTCTGACGGCGAAACTATGAGATATGTTACAACGGGTTTCCCAGGCTAAAGGTTGTCTAGAGTGTATCGTTACTTTAACGTCGATGAGGAGATCTCGTTCTTCGGCGTCAAACGTTACATAGCCATGGACTACGTTGACCGTCTTTGTCTAGGCGACTGCTGGGACCAACTTAGTCCCGAGCTACAGAAGAACATCGTTACCCAGGTGGCAGCTATCGTTAATCAGCTTCAATCCATTCCTTTAGTCAGACCAGGTGGTATTTGTGGAGGAATGTCCCGCGTTATATGCTTCAGCGATTACGGCGCAGGACCATTTGTAGATCGATTGGAGCTGGGCCGGGGTTTACCTTCCTATCTTTGAAACTGCCTCTACGAAGCACCAAATGCACTTCTCGAGTTTTGCCCAGCTACTGCTGCCGCTTATCTACAACAACACCGACGAGATGTTGCAACTTGAGATGTTTCTATGGCATCAGACATGATTCGCATTCACTCCCGCATAACTTTTGGGCTCCTTAGAAGCTATTTATTGTCGAGAGGCTTTGAGCTCCTCGACACAATGAGATGGCCTCGGTAACCAGGACAGTAGACAAGGAGTGAGCTGTCGCTATTCTCGAAGGTTAGGGCACTTGTACTCCAGAAAAAAAAAGGGGGTTGCTAATTAATCACCTCTCTCCACACTGCATATCTTTTTTTTTCCGCAATGACTCAGTTGCTCCGTCAAGTCGATGTGGCCTGCCCAGTGCTCTGAGCCTGCCCACCCACTGCTTGTTGATGGAAGAAAGATCATATTGCCAGTTAGCCGCTCGATATTCTACGGTTAGCTCGATATTCCGTCGTTAAAAAAAATATTCGGTAACACTGCTGGTCTGCTATACGGCACAGTTGTTGATGTATGAGGAAGCAAGTAATGGGGGCGGCAGAACAACTGAACAAGCTGTAGCGGATTGCTTGCAAGAACCAGCCGGCACGCCGGTTTAGGTGGCAGGCGATCTTATTATTCGCCCAGAGCGGCTGCTGCCTAAAGAGATGAGTCCGCAAATTGTCATGGTCATGATAATGGCATGCAAACGGCCCAATGCAGGTTGAGAAGGCGGCGGCTATTGCGAATTGAGGCAAGATCTGATGTGAAATTGTAACAGACGTATTCTTATCTTACTAATAAGTCCGAACGCAGGTCAAGTAGGAGGGCTCGGTTCGTAGTGGATACTTTAGTCTTCAAAGGTCTCAGGGATATCTCAGGCAGACTTGGTTACTCTTCAGTAGTAGGTATATTGAATAATCTTAAGTTGAACACGAGGTTCCTATCTACAGGAATGAATGTGTTTAAATACAAAACATAACTTCTAAGAAACCTCTTGGATCAGTTTGGGCCATAAGATCCTTTCTGATCCTAATCGTGCTGGATCATAAGGTCCAGCCCGACCCATCACGTGATACTTCAATTGGTGACTCTAGTACTCTGATCTTCTGGACTAGAGTTCCCCTTGGTCCTATCCCTTTGGTTATCAGTCTGATCTGTCTGGAACTTTCTTCTTCCAGCGACGGCGCTCTGTTCGGGGTAGGCGGCATGGGGCGGTTGTCGTCGAGTAGGCTAAGTGGCATGGCTCGGTTGATTCGTTTGCTTCATCTTGCAGAGCAAGACTAACCACGTAGAGAAGCCGTTTAGAAGTGGTGAAAAAGGGCCAAAAGTATCTAGTAACTCCAATGTTTGCTCGAATGCGCATCATAGCGGACGCCTTACTCGTCCCACTGCTCGAAAACACGGCACGGGTCGCATGCTAAAACGTTACGCAAACACTTAGCCCTCAGTTATTGATGACATTACCCGCGCCCAAGATGATATGTAACGAGAACCGGTTTCGGCCAAATGACCTTCTTTGACACCAAGAGATTTTGGCCTGCAAATAAAAACACGCCACAATTATGCCGGCAATGAAAGCTTCGCGCAGAGACACTACTTCTATACGGTATCGGTGAAGGAAGGAGAGACACATGCCGCGAAGGTGGAAGAAGTTTGCTTGATAGGTACGGCAAAGTGGGCTAGTAGTCCCTTCAAGGTAAGAACACCGCTTATATACAACAAGCAGGACCATAAGGGAAATGGCCGATGCGGGAAAACATTCTGCACGGGACTTTCCTCACCCGCGGCGGTGTGGCGTGCTATGTTTCCAAAGGAAGGGAATTACATACTCTTCTCAATGATCGATATTCACCAGTATCCTAGAATCAATCATGTCGTAGTATTTGAAGGAATACAGAGACGAAGTTCTGTCATGACTCTCTTCATCTACAAAGGCAGGGCTGCATCGATCTTCAGGGGCAGGAGCCGTCCCAATTCCCTAACCGACTTTTATGTATGTTGAGGGCTTCACTACTTTCAATTTTTGTGCAGAGAATGATGACAAAATCGAGAAATTCTCGTGAAATATAAACACATACTTGAGATTTTTGAGGGCGCTTTTGGAGAGGCGTTCCTGGTGTTGAGTAGCATCTGTACTATTTTTGGACAGTTGGCTCGTTGCAGTGACGACGGTACTAAACGGCGCAGGCGCGAACGGCTACTTGGCACTCCTTTCTTCACAACATTTGCAAATCACGACGAGAAACCATCAACCTTGGACCACTATCGTTCCTCACTCCTCACTCGCTCTTGCGCAATCTTTCGCTCTTCGACTGTCGTTAATTTCTCACGACCCCACACTTATACATCGCCCCGAATACTGTCCACTACACCAACGCAAGGCTTGTTCATCAGGCGCCGAGCTCTTGTTTGTGCCTCACAGCCGCTTTCGTACCGTCAATAACGATACATCAACTCTTCACTATTGAAGATGGGCTTCGGCGACTTTCACACAATATGCGACAAGACGTCGATACCGCTATGCTCAGTCGTAGGACCACCGTCGTCCATTGCAGGTGGCGCGGGAATTCAGGCCTCGTGCTATTCTCGAACAATTGAGCTGGCCAACACCATCATCTTCCAAGGCGCTGCCGACTCTATGCACATTCTAGCCCTCATTATGACTGCAATCATGATCATCCATGTGCGGTCAAAATTTACAGCCGTTGGTAGGTCAAACATATCAAGCGCCCTCGTATGAAGGGTACTGACAATCTGGGAATAATAGGCCGTAAAGAAATCACATCCTTCTTCTACATCTACATGGTCCTCACAATGTTCTCCCTAATACTCGACGCTGGCGTTGTTCCTCCTGGCTCGGGAGCGTTCCCTTACTTTGTCGCAGCTCAGAACGGCCTGGCATCTGCCCTCTGCACCTGCCTCTTGATTAACGGTTTCGTCGGCTTTCAATTATACGAAGACGGTACCACACTATCTGTCTGGCTCCTTCGATTATGCTCGCTAGGCATGTTCATTATAAGCGGGGCAATATCACTGCTCACGTTCAAGGGATGGGCAGGCCTTTCGCCAACCAAAACGATGGGGTTGTTTGTTGTTCTTTATCTGTTCAACGGTATCTTCCTCCTCATCTACGTCATAATGCAAATTATTCTGGTGGTGAACACGCTGCAGGACCGATGGCCGTTGGGTGACCTACTCTTTGGCGTCTTTTTCTTCGTCATTGGCCAGGTCATCTTGTACGTCTTTAGCGATACGATCTGTAACGGCGTGCAGCATTACCTGGACGGTCTCTTCTTTGCGACCATCTGCAACTTGCTTGGGGTTATGATGGTTTACAAGGTTTGTCAAATCTATCACTCGTCATTACACACTTCTAACCTAATTCGCTCAGTACTGGGACTCCATCACCCGCGAAGATCTCGAATTCAGTGTCGGTATCAAGCAAAATAACTGGGAAGTCAAGGAACTACTCCCAGAGGAAGACCGAAGAGCAACTATGTACCAAGAATCCGAGTATGCGAGTAGCGTTTACCAACAGCCGGCACATCGCGTGTCGCATTATAGTGCAGTCGGATATTAAAAAAACGAGCAGGCGGACACAAATGTTTATATGGCATAGCATGGGAGGAGTCGTGGTGTTTTTGGTATTCGATTCGGTCCCTAGGGTTGGACATTATAGCTTGGATTGGGCGCATTTTTGGGGATTGAAGTGATCCGCCCCTTTTGCACTATTGGGACCCAAGATAATGGCACCTCGCAGTACTAAGTAGTAATTCAATGCAGATTCTTGAAGAGAATAGCCTCGCACGCATATCATCACTTCCTATATTAACATTCCGCGCCGAGTTCCAAATCCACGTCTAAGCATCTGAGATTCTCATTATAGCACGACTGTACACAAAGTTCAATAGTAGAGCTCAAGGCTTCAGTCACAAGCATCTCCAGCCTTGAAGCTAGGGTTACCCGGAATCGACGTCGCCGGGAGACTCTAATAAATATCAACAGCAAATTCTCTACTTGTGAAATAAAGCTTTCAAGCCTATATGTTCCGAAAAACAAGGTTCACAACTACTTCCTCAATCCAGATCCCGAGCTAGTTCCGACAGGGAGTAATAAGGAGAGTTCCTCCCCAACGGAAGAAGGTGTGCCAGTGTGTAGCGGTGAAGACTCTCGGCATACCACCAGCTCTGCTTTTCAGATGTAGCACACCCCGTCTGCTTTTCGAGCGCTGCACCCTCCATCTGTTTTTCAAACTCTTTGAGCGTCGAGCAATAAACGCGTTGGAAAGCCTCTCGGATCTGCCCGTATCTCTTGTACGTGTACGGGCTTCCTCTGCCGTACTTGGACTTTGCGAGGTGCTGCCACTTTGGGTCGAGTGGACTTCGACCGGAGCCTAGGTTCTGCCACACGTCGATTTTCACGGACTGGAGAGTATCCTGTCTGTCGTCTGTGGGCTTATAGACATCCAATTTCATCCCGTATTCCGTGGGGCAGAACGGGCAGCTCTGGTATTGCATCCCATTCGGCTCTCGGTGATTCTCAATCTCTCTAACAAGTTTGGTACTGCAGTGATTGCAAAAGTGGAAATCAAACCCACCAAGAAAGTCCAAGACGGTCGCCTCTATCAGAGACGTATTGTTTAAAAACATAGTACGATGCGGCTCAAATCTGTAACTGGAATGAAGTAGAAGCCTGTCCACGACGATACGTGGTTCGAAATAATATTTCAGGACTATGTTGGTTGTGTTGTCGGCGGGGAAAATGCGAGTGCCGGAGCATTTGAGGGAGTCGATGCAAATTCCATTCAAGGATGTGCGTCCTCTGCGATTGAAATGCCGGTCCATGACCAGTTGAACGTGGTCGAATCCGATGGCATAAATCGGATCATCCAAAAGTCCATACTTTAGCTCCCCAACCTGACACCTTCTCTTCCACCATCGTGCTAGAAAACCTCCTTGTTGCGAAGGGCCCAGCCAACTCCTTCTGTGAAGATTCATGCATTGCCTGCAACGCCACCAGTCCAGAGGCGGGAGATCCCGTTGGAGAAGGTCAAGGAATTCCAGCTGCTTATACCAAGAGCCACCCAAGCTCATCTCAGTCCATGATTGAGAGCCAATGGCACGCGCTGTTTTGTGGCAGGTGAGGGCAAATGCAGCTTTTGAGTCCGCGGGCAGATAGTCTGCGATTTGTTGTAGGAGTTCTACGGGAAGACTCTGGATCTTGTCGGGTTTCGGCTGCACTTCCTTGATAGTGGAGAGAGATTGCTTCCTTAGGTTGTGTCGAATACGAGAATATGCCGAGGTTGCCAATTGAGAGATCCAGGAAGGTGGGATGGTATTGATGCTACTACTCTGAGGCTGATGCTGCGAGGACCAAAACTTGTGGTCATTGCAGTGCTTGGGGTGGGTCCGACATGGTAGACTTATTGCATGTTCTACCATAGTTTTTGCTGTGAACAATGAGCATATACTGCTGCGAATATATACAAGAACATGAGATAAGGGGTATCATTTATTTGAAGAAGAGATGATGAATTCGATGCCGCTGCCTGGCCAAGGCTTTCCCAAAATCGTGGCCCGTTAACGGTTGCCCCTGACAGTCACGTGATCTAAATCAGACATTCGCTTGAAAATCTAATCTAATCTCATTGCTCTTTCCTTCGTTGCTTACCCTCCGAACAAGCAGGGCGCTTTACAGAACCATCAGCAGGTAATGATCTCACGGTACTTAAGGCCATCGATCAAACACATTCTCTTGCCCAATTCCTTCTTTTCACTCATCAATTCTCCTTCCATGCCCTGCAAAATGGCAATCTCTTCTTCATCCGAGAAAGTCCTGCCACTCTTCACGAATCTCACCCAAACATTCCCCTCTCAGTCTCTCGGTGATGATAAATGGTACCTTATTGCTCTGGCGGCTCTCACCGGTGCCGGAAAGCCTGAGTTAGCGCCCGATCTCTATCTACACTTAATCTCACAACCTAGCTATTCAACTTCTTCGTCCCGCCAAGCACTAACGCGCCGCCTTCGCGAAACGCTCGTAAAGTGTGTGGCTATCTATGGTGTTTGTAGGCCACTGGAGGCAATTTTCGCCATCGATAGTGTCCAGAGGGAGGAGGATAAAGATTATTCCTTTTCGCGGTAAGCCGGTTCTTACTTTGCCAGTATCTTGAACAGGCATTTCACTTGAGTGGTTGTCGTATTTTGTACAGTTAAAGGGACGGTTTGTGAAGCTGATGTGAATTGAACGAGTATAGAGAGAATTGGCAATGTGACGCCGCGAATTATGAGCGCGGGACCGCTTGGTTGGGAAGGATTTACACCCATAATATGGCGCCTATCGACGAAAAGTTTAAAGCGCAAAAGGATTTTGGTACTTTTGCTTCGCTTCGATTCTATTCCCATCCCTCCCATTCCTCTTGCAACTCTTATCGTTCAATCTTTTGTTTGCTCCTTTGGTCCACCTAACGGTTACAGGCTGGATAAGTCGAAATATCACGTACGGTCTCTACCTCTCAGATCACTCTATTCTGAACGATATCGAGACTGAGCTGGTTGTCTTGGCGGGAATTATGATTCAGAACCTGAAAAACGAGACGGCGTGGCATTTGCGTGGATCACGGAGGGTAGGTATTAGCAACGAGAATGTGGAAAAGGTGCATCAGTGTGTAAGTTCGGCCTATTTCTACTGTTTCTTGATTACTCTTGACATCAGATTATTTAGTGCTTCTCGGCATAAAAATATGTGAGGATCGGGCGGGCATTCAAGCTGACTTGCTCAAACAGATAGAACTCATTGCGGATTTCGCGGGTGTGAAGCTAGACAAGGTTCCTCGGGTTGCTGATGTTGAGCACGAGGTCTAGAGAAATCTAGTCTTATAAGAGAATGGTGGTGTAGAAAAATATTATCTAGATCACTTCCATGGCAAAGCAAATCTAGTTTCACGGATCTGACATGATGAAGACTTCTAGAATGCGTACTATATAAGAAACGAACGAAAAGTCATCTCACCACTATAATAGTATACACGCCTTTCCGACTGCTTCGCGTTTACAATTTTCAATTTCGAATCTTCCTTGTACAAAAGAGTCTGCCAGTCCTCCAACGTTCGTTCATGGCTTCCCAGAGCCGTCAGCATCTGCATGTCAAGTCTACGCATGCGCGCAACGACAGTTGTCGGGAGCTGTTGCATGATATCCGGAGGAGGAATAACGCTCTCAGCAAGCACCTTGTACCCGCCTTTTTTCAGCTTGTCGCTATCAAGAAGAGTTTCAAGGAATTTGGTGCTGTCTCCATTGTTCCAATCGCGCAGGATGTAGCGCAGAAAGTATATGTCCACTAACCCAGCTTACAGCCAGCCAGGCTGCAGGGCGAAGAAGTCGGCTGACTTGAAATCGAGACGGCCAGATTCGATGATATCCGGATGGGCAGCTTTGGCTTCTTTCAGGCTTTATTGAGATTGAAACGAGACATCTTGCACTATGCATTGAAGATTCTGGTTTACTTGGGCAACTGCGATACTGATATGGCCAAGCCCTCCACCAATCTAAATCAACCGGTCAGCCTTTAACTCAAAATCCACTGGGAAGGTTGTTCTCATATGCTTCTTTCAATAGAAGCCGAAGAGCAACTACTTACATCAACGACAAGAGCGTCTGTCGAGAGTTTCGACCACTCAAGCCCGTTGACCATATGGTTGGCTAAGAGGCCTTCGCCTCCGCTCCAAAACCCCATAGCTCCAGCAAAAGCGTCCATGCAGCCTTCTGCCTCTGGGTCATTGGATACATACCACTCGAACATACCTTTTCCAGTTCCGTAGGCCAGCGCAATACTCGTATGATTGGATTTGTCGGCTTGCAGCCACTTCATGGGTACCTCAACGACTTTGGCGCCGATGGGAAAGACTTCATCGGCGTTGTCAGAGAGGTAGACACGTGCTAGTGGGTCTTGAGTAGGAGTATGGTGGGGCCGGTATGAGCGGCGTGACCTGGCCTGGGTTGACAGAACATGCCGATTGTCATAGCGTAGCAGAGAAGGGTTTTAACAAAGCCGACGGCGAGGGGTGGCTGGGGTTTCGAGGCAATGTCCTCAAAGGTCACGCTCCCGGACTCCGGTGCATTCTCGTAAAGCTTGAGACTCGAGATTGTTCTCATTGCAGAGCTGTTATGGTGCTGCAAGCTATTGTCAACAAACATCAGCTAGATTTCCAACTGGGTACGGAATTGACTTACGCCACCCAAAGCATGCTCCATCAGAGGATCTTTTGATCCCGTCACATTCTCAGTCAAGGTCTTGGATAGATCCAGGAGAGTTTGACGAGCGGCTTGAACGTGTTCCTCAGACGACGGCACAGGAAACCCCAGAGCTGGGTCTGCGCTGATTGATAGAGGCAGTATGTGCTCCTCAAGGTAGGCGTCGACGATCATTGCGGGCTCGAGTATCTGAGTCGCCATCGCGGTGAGAGAGGGCGCCGGAGAAGCCATGGTGACGCCAGCTGTCTAAAAGTTTACAAGATATCAAGGGAGGTGCAATCGAGGCCTTCTGCTGAAGCTTATAGATCTACTGTAGATATTAGCCCCAGCCCCATCCCCAGCCCGCATGCTCCCTTTGTTCCCGATGCAGAAGACGGGCCGCGAGGGGTAAGCGCTAGAAGTAAATAATGGAGCTACGCCATGAGAGTTATGAAAAGCAGTAGGGAAACAGCCGTAAAGAGGTTATTCGATTGGTGCAGAATCTAGTGTCTTCGCCAGACACGCCCTGATATACATACATGCCTACCAACGTGCTTTCTCCCTCAGGGTCGATTCACTAGTACCTCTTCACTCGGAATGCCTATTTTCTCTTACTAGAGGTAGCTTTACATGGCGATGACATGAGGTAAATATTTTCATGGTTCGATGATTCGGTCCCGCCTTACAGGCCTGTCTATCGGATATCCAAGACTGAATTCATAAGGCTAAACCGCGGGCGTCGCGGTGGGGTGACGACCAGAAAATACCATGAAGGGCTCTGGCAGGGACATGGAGTTGGGCAATCCATAACATACAGAGGCACACATCCTCGTCGACAACATAGACAGGCGTCTGTGGCCTCATCACACGAAGCAGCTATTTCTTAAAGCCAGCCCATCGCCTACTCCGACAACAGTTTCCGGAATGGTCCTGGGCTTGCAAGTGTCTCAAAATTGGTTTCAGCCCGATTGGAAAATATCGCTTGATACACATTCGGGCTGTTTTTCCGACGATGTGATTGGAGGTACTACTATTTCGTCTTTTGAAGGCACCAAGACGAAGCGGCGCAGCGAACTACTCATTGTCTATTTCGGGCTTCCGCCAAACCTCATGCGGCATGTGGACATAACGGTGCCGAGTCCGGCCGATTCAATTCAAGGGAGACGAGGCTGTGGCGCTGCAGACTGGTTCGTGAGGCACAGTTGCAGCTGACCTCGAACCTCTCAGGGAACAGCATGAACACTTGCATTTAGCACCCTGCAAGGGCCCGAAGGAATACTGCATGGTCAAAAATGAACTGATTGGCCCTTCCGCAAACTTCGCGGGGTCAGCGCTCAGGTCAGCTTCAACCACTTCCTACATTTTCAAACAACATCAACCGACGCCGTATGCCCCCCGTCGAACATCCACATCAGCGCACTCTGGCACGGCGAAGTTCATCAGATAAGCATCGCCCGGCAGTTGGTGGCGTCTTCTCATGGCGTAATGCGGGAAAAATCGCGCCCCGTTTCTAATCTTGGTGCCGCTTACATTTCAGCCCCATACCCTACATAAGGCCATGCCCTTCACCATGTGGGCAATCACCGAGTCTTCTCATCTTTCATTCATCACGATACTCTCCTCGCTATCACTATGGCCGACCTGATGGCAAAGAATTGCGACGAGAAAACGTCATTGAGGCTAATCGAGGATGTAGAGGGCGTGGTTGATTGTGATGGAGGCCAGGGGCCTGCGTGGGGAGGATCCAAGTCCAGCGCCAAAATGGTCAATTTGCGGCGAAGAACATCCCGGACTTCACCATGCTTTCTCCTATCTGTTATCTCCCTCCTCTTTCTAAGCGCTGTGCTCGTCTTCCATTCTTTTGGTGGGTTTCATTGGAGTCGTCTCAATTCTCCCTTCGGCTGCGAAAAGAAGCCTGAAGCATCATTGGCCCCTCTGGCTGGAAACACCCTTCCTGGCATTACCACAGGTTCTTTCAATTACACCTGCATGCCCTATCAGTCCTGCTGGCCCGGACCGTCCGATTGGCAAGCATTCAACTCGAGCATTGGCGGCAATCTCAAAATCACCACTCCCTGGGCGGAACCATGCTACGAAAACTCGTCCAGTGCAGCTTGCAGCTTAGTGGAAGGAGGTTATATGTCTTCTACGTCTCGGTCATCACAGTATGGAGCGATGGAATACCTCAATTGGGAAGTATGCGGCAATTCCCAGTGCCTCTTGAACTCCTTCTCTCCTTCGACCAAAGTCTCCGGAACCTGCTCGCTCGGAAGGCTTTCCGCCTACTATGTCGAGGCTCACACTGCCGTGGATGTCAGCGAGACCTTGGCCTTTGTTAAGAAGCACCAAATCCGGCTTTCCATCAAGAACAGCGGTCATGACTATTTTGGACGGAGCAATACCGCTAATTCACTCGCCCTCTGGACTCATAACATGAAGGACATGGCGTACCACCAGAACTTTACACCATTTCAATGCAGGGCCCAATACCAGAATATTGGTGAGATTGGAGCCGGAGTCAGTGCCCAGGAAGCCTATCTGTTCTTTGAGAGTCTAGGAATGCAAGTCACCGTCGGAGCTATCGGTTCAGTCGGAATTGCTGGAGGCTTTGGTCAGGGCGGTGGCCATGGCGCCCTTGCACCTAGCTACGGTCTCATGGTTGACCAGGCCGTCGAATTCGAGGTCGTCACAGCCGATGGACATACTAGACTTATCAATGAGTGCAACGATCCTGATCTCTTCTGGGCCATGCGAGGTGGTGGAGGCGGCACCTACGCCGTTTTGACCCGCTACAAGTTCCAGCTCCACCCTATGGTCCCTATAAATGTCTACACCTTCGAAGCCGATATCCTGCCTAGCTCCCAGGTCTCCGACCTTACACAGTCTCCTGTCCATCGCGACATAGTCACAGCACTTGCACGGAACCAAACAACCTGGTCGAACAACAACGTGGCCGGCTACAACTTCATTCTCCCAACCAGCCTAGTCTCCCTCCAAGTTCTCCCAAGCACAAATGCCAATCGTCTCAAGGAGCTGACCGCGCAATGGCACGACTTCCTCTCCACCTACCCCGGCTTGAATATCACGGTAAACTCCTACATCACCTTCCCCGTATTTTCCCAATACGCCCTCTTCACCCAGGAACCCAGCTTCGCCCGCAACGGCCCCGTCGGCATCGGCCTCGCAGAAGCAGGCCGCCTGATCCCGCGCACGCAATTCGACTCCGACGCCGCCATCGACACCCTCGTCAACGCCTTCCTGCAAGGCCTACAAATCAGCAACAGCCTCGGCGCCGGCCCTGGTTCCGGCTCTGGCCAGATCTACGCCACAGGGCCCTCGAACCAGCCCGATAACAGCAAGACGGGCGTGAACCCTGCGTGGCGCGGCTCGCTGTGGGAGGTCATATACGGCGGCATCTGGGTCAGCGCGGACTCGCAGGACACGCGGGGTCGGATCCAGAACACGATCAGCGAGGCAATCAAGCCGCTGAAGGTGCTGACCCCGGGCGGGGGGTGCTATTTGAACGAGGGCGATTGGACGGAGGAGGAGTGGCAGCAGACATTCTTTGGGGAGAATTATGGGAGGTTGGTGGAGGTTAAGCGGATGTATGATCCGAGTGGGTTGTTTAACTGCTGGAAGTGTGTTGGGTTTAATGGGTATGAAGAGTATGTTGCTAATACCTCCCCCGTTTATTAACTTGGTGGTTTTGCTAATCTTTTGAAAGTCCTTTCTATTCATGCTATGGCCAGTCTAGCAATCCGCCGAATCCGACTAGGTCGCTTGGACCTGTCGGTTAGCAGCATCATTAGCCTAAATGGGCCATTCTCCTCCTCGGAGCGGCGCGCATGTCATAGGTTGCATATGCTTCTCACACAGCCCAATTCACACGCATGCCATGAATTGATTTGCTTGCTCGTACCCTGCTTGTCATATCACCGAAGTCAGGCACAAACATGAACGACGTTTCCTCATAGCTCAAAGAGCAGCAAATGAATTTGGCAAAGAAGCACGAGCGGATAGGTATCCCCACCTCTGGGATTCCCTTGGCAGTTGGAAATTCTTTTCGTTGTATACCATCACTACTTACCACCATGTATGTTTTGGAACCGTTGGTTAGGTCGCGCATTTGGTAGTATATTATAATTTTTTATTTTTTTTTGGAGGGGTGGGGGCGGGGCTACGAGCATGGCTGGAGCATGGTTCGCGGGTCGAGCATGTTTTTGCTGTCTTGTACAAAGGGGGTTTTTTTTTTTTTTTTTTTTTGTGAAGATACCAGGTATAGGCTTTATGCAAGAAGCTATTGTTATTCTGCTGACTACGACTGTATTTCTGTTTTCCTACTTTATTGGAATGGGCTCCATGGAATGTTCCTCGGGATCCGGATATTTCATATTTTCCAGCTGAGATATCGCTCTCTACGCCAATGAATTGCTCTGTTGAGTTCCATCACAGGTCGCCAAGCGGCGGTTTTTTGTCACCGTCTAGCTCAGACAGGTAGGCGAAGAGCGGTTTAAACACTTGACGCCCCAGGGAGATTATCAATAGTTTGTTTGTATAAGTATATCGCCCTCTTCAGCTCGACAAGCGTCTTCCTCGCCGTATCCACCACCCTCTCACCCCTCACCCACACCCCTAGATTCAAACTATACCCTCCACTCCAACCCCTACGCAGAACCTCGCCCCCACCCCCTCCGTACCGCCTGGTCCATCGGCTCCCACAGCCATAGTCCTCCAATCGGCCCTCTTCTTCTCCTACAGCGCGCACCGCTTTATCCGCCCCTCGCCTTAGCCGCTGGCGCGACACATCCATCCTACCTCTCTGGCACGCGCTCGTCGCAGCAGCGGCGGTCGGCGCGTTAATCACGTATCGTATCTACTTGAGGGACTTGAGGGATTTTAGAAGGTTGGGTGCCGTGGCATTGCCGGCGACAGGGGTTTTGTGACGTTTTTGTTAGTAGTTGCGTAAGTGCAGCAGAGAGGGCAAGAGATGGCGGTAGTGAGGGAGGAGGGGCAGGAAGGGAAGAGGATGGTGGTGGTGGATTGAGAGGTATTTCAAACGGGGATTCTATGGTGGAAGGGGATTTCTTAATCTGGTAACTGTTCCTTCGTGTTAGTGTGGTTGTTTGGAGTGCTTATGCTTTGTCTGGCCTTCAATGATAAAAGTGGTCCGTGAGAGAAAGTTGTGTTTTCTGGTCAAAACAAAAAAAAAAAGGAAAGAAAGAAACTCAGTGTGTTGCATGGTGTGGCGGTATTGCGGAATCAGGACGGAATTCGGAAATCAGAGCTAGATGACGCTAGCTGCTGGCTAGTTCCAATCCCACTATGCAACCTGTGATAGAGCCCAAGGAAAATAAATATTGATGAAAGAATGGCATCTCAGCTGGAAATATCGTAAATGACGTCGATGAATACTGATAGAGCAAATTCCAATAAAGTGAACAAACCCGGATGCACAGTGCAATTAAGAATCATAATTTTTGGTTCCCTTTTCAACAACCTTACTTGTCGGAATACAAGAGTCGTTCATATGATTCTCCTCTTACAGCTTAGCCTTCACCCAGCCTTCTACAGCCCTCGAACTTTCGCTTCCGTTCTTATACCCCAACATCCTCTCAATAATCATCTCTTCATGCGCTGCTTTCTCGGTGATAATCTTCGTCACCCTTCCTCCAGCACCTCCGAATCCCTTTTCAAACCTGGTCGCAAACTCCTCGATTCCATCCAAAAAGACTTCGTGCCCACCGCCCCAAATGAGTACTTCACCGACTACGCCAGCCGTCGCCTGCCACCATGACGGAGGCGCGGTGCAAGGCTCGCTGTAGAAATCGCCGGCGAATGGTGAGGAGCTGTTTAGAAATGCGGATGACCATCGGGAAAGAGGCCGGCCGTCGAAGCAGTCGCGTTCGGCATTTGTGACGTAGGAGGGCGTGTGGGTGTTAAAAGAGACCCATGGGGACAGAAGGAAGGCAGCGTGGAGTTTTGAGGGGAGAGATAGCTCGGGTACGGAGGGGTGGGGGTGCGAGAGGTGTGAAAGGATAGAGAGGGTAAGGTTTCCGCCGGCTGAGTCACCGCCGAGAGTAATCTGGAACGTGTTAGTGGGTGTTAGTGGAATGTACAGTATGGTTGGTTTGTATCCATGTTCGGCGAGGTGAACTTGCGGGGGCTGGCTTACGTTGGATGGATTTCTGTTCTCTGTTTCGATGAGATAGCGGAGGAGTTCAACTCCTTGCTTCAGTTGTGTTGGGTAAGATGCCTCCGGGGCAAGAGTGTATGCGAGCAGCACGACGGCTGTGTCGGAACCTTGGGCAACGAGAGAGTCCTTCATATCAGTGAGGTATTGCATGAGACCAGAGGTCGCAGGCATCACATAACCACCACCTTGAACAATCAGCTCCCAACATCCAACTACAGGAGTGTAGACGTACCGTGGCAGTACATAATCGTCTTCTCAGCGTTCCTGTTCCCAATCCAATGTGCCTGGGTCCCATCCGCCAATGTAATGCTATCTGGAGCAAAGCCGTTCTTTTTTGCAAATGCGAGGTAGGTCGCAGTGGTCAAGGGAGCCATTATCCGTTCCTGGGCGAGGTTGAGGTTGCCCAGTTGGGACCTTATCATGGTGTATACAACATCTTTGAAGTAACTGGAGGCGCCCTTGTCGCCCTTGAACGGCGATATCCACAATCGAGTGAATGCGGCGAAGACTATAGGAGATGGAGAGTTAGCATTGGGTTTCACCATGCTCGGAAGAGAGGTTGGGGAGACGGACGGGCACGAAGGGTGACAGAGGCAATGCCAATCTTGCTGGCATTCTGACGTGTTGACATGAT
This sequence comes from Lepidopterella palustris CBS 459.81, assembly GCA_001692735.1. NCBI lineage: Eukaryota > Fungi > Ascomycota > Dothideomycetes > Mytilinidiales > Argynnaceae > Lepidopterella > Lepidopterella palustris. Next base: position 50,226 of record KV744957.1, read on the forward strand.
GGCGGATTCAACGAACGTACAGAGATCTAGGAGCTTGGTGTAGAGAGCAAACCACGGTATGGCATAGCTCCAGCTTTTACCATAGTGTCTTAGTAGCTCCCAAACTGACTAATGTTGAATTACCCGGTAGTTCATATTCATCCCGGCAGGAATCGTATATCCGAGGTCCATTGTGCCCTTGAAATTTGGCTGCCCCTCGTCTCCGCCCGCAAATTTGGGCATGTTTGCCTTCGAGATGGCGTGGAGCTGGGGCGGTTCACGGCCTGACGCTCCCTTTCTCACGCTTGGCTGGCCCTAAAACTTCGTCATGACTCGTAGCATCCCCTTCAGCTGCACCCAATGACTAGATCTTCTCCACTCCACCTTTCCCCAGACTATGGGCGCACAATGGCCGAGGACAACAGCGATGACACCCCGACCGACGGTGCGAACGAGAACTCTGCGCAAAAAAACTTAGCCAAGAGACGCCGGACCTCTGCTAATCCATCGTCGCGTGGAGTCGCGAATCTCACTCCTGAGCAGCTTGCCCGGAAGCGTGCCAACGATCGCGAGGCCCAGCGTGCGATACGGGAGCGGACGAAGAATCAAATCGATCGGTTGAACACCAGAATTCGGGAGCTGGAATCACAGCAGCCGTATCATGAGCTCCAGGTTGTGCTAAGGCAGAAGGAGGCTATACAGGCTGAGAATGAGGACATAAAGAAGAGACTGGCTTCGGTGCTGTCCATTATCCAGCCTATTTTGAGGGCGCAGGGCCTAAATGGTCTGCACATTCCATTCAGGAGATTCACGTACATTCAGAAGTGCTGACCTTGACGTAGAATTAGCTGCGGCTGCGGAGAGGAGTCCTCTGCCAGGCCCTCCCCAGCAGGAAGCTGCGTCTGCACAGCAACTGCATCCACCGGATCCTCGAGGCTTCCACAGTGGCCTCATCCGCTTTAATGATGTGGTACCTCAGAGCACACCACCAAACGCTTCCCCACCAAATGCTCCCTCGCCAAATGAGCAAGGCTCCAGTACTAGACATTGGCCATTTCCAGGTGATCCACCAACCAGCCACGTGCGAGGATGGCCAGGAGGGAGCCCGCCTTACGATCAACACCGGTCTCAGGTTCAACACGACATGGGGTTTGGCCACTGCGATGAGCGGCTAGGAGTAGACTACATCTTGGATAGTAACCACCAGCGTATCAAGTTGGGGAACGGAGGCTCTGCACATCATCAATCCCCTATCGGTGGCTTGATTGGCGGTCCTAACGAACATGCAATTGTTGCTCACACTGCGCTCCCTCGCTCATCCGGCCCCACCTGTCCTCTCGATGGCATAATGTTGGACTTTCTAGCAGACCGACAAGCTCGCGCGGCTGAAGGCGTGCCTGTGAAGACGCTCGTCGGACCCATGTACCCAAACTTCACGGCACTGTTGTATCCTGATCGACAAGTCGAGTCGCACGCCCTCTCGAAGCTATTCACAGATATCCTAAGGACTTTTCCAGACATATGCGGATTACCAGAGCAAGTGGCCACCGTCTTCGTCATGTTTCTCGTCATGCGCTGGCAAATTGAGCCTACTCAGGAGAACTACGATAGGCTACCAGATTGGGCGACACCACGTCCGAGTCAGCTATTCACACCTCATCCATGCTGGATGGACCATTTACCATGGTAAGACTAATCCTTCCTGAACTCATCCCAGGCCTCGAGAAGACACAAAACCTCAATTCAAACCCTGGATCCACTAACCCGGCCCAGGCCTCGTCTCCGCGACCGCATAATAGCAACCTCCCCCCTCACATCCTTCGACACTTTCTTCATCCCCTATACAACCACCATCTCCCTAAACTGGCCCTACGAAGCACGCGACTGCCTCCTGCCCGCCTCCACCGTCTCAAAGACCGGCTCCTCCGCCTTCTCAACCACCTCATCTCAATTCTCAGGCACCTCGCCCTACAGCACTGCCATACACGCGGGATCGCCGCCCTGTCCCCCGACTCCCGGCCCCACTGTCAGTACGCCAGGTGCAGGCAGCAGGGAGGATGAAGAATGGATCATTAATCCGGCGTTTGAGAGCCATTTGAGGAATCTGGGGAATTGGAGCTTGGGACCGAGTTTTAGGACAAGTTTTCCGCATTTTGCGGATTGTGTGAGGATTAAGGAGGGACGGTGAGCCGAGGCTTTGATTGAGAGAAATGCGGAAAAGCGGGTGGCTCTCTCATTTGGGTCGGTATTTAGGGGAACGGTTTGGAAAGAAGTTATTCTGTACATTCTATAGTGGTGGGGTTTGTATGTAAGGGGTGGGGAAGATTCTTTTCTCGATTCATTGTTCTTATTATTTTCCTTCTTGTGGAAAGGTTCCATGGCTGGTTCAAAATGGGCGGCAGGTTTCTATATCCTGGGACTTCGGGACTCTGGGCGCTGGAAGGCAAATTCCTCGCCCTCAGGGGCGTTTATTCAGTTTGCATTACTATTTCCATCTACCTCCCGGTATCCAAAATTCTTCGGTAATAATTTCAAGAGACGGTGGTGCGATGACGAATCTTGGAATGAGTTAGCTATCGCTATAGCAAGGCATGTGTAGCATATCACCGACCGAGGTCTAGCCGTACCTACCAGAGAATACAACTGGTGCTTCTGAACAAGGCCGCTCAGCAAGAAAACCAAGGGAGTCGTCTGAAGGAAATAGCTTTGCTATCGTGAAATCAACTCTGGACAAGATATCGACATGTATTGTATTTGCATTACTACTTCAAACAGGAGGGGTCAGCTTATATAGCGTCGAGGTAGCATGCTCATCAAACGCTGCTGCTATCACAATCGCCTGCTCAGAACTCATCGCTCGGACTTGGCTGGTGGAGGTAACATTATGTCAGGATCCTTCAAGTTCGCGGGCCTAAGCAGGGGCCGGATGATTGGACCGCATAAGGACTCCGTGGATGTTACGATGACGAGCAGGCGGGCTTGTTTGTCGGCTTCGTGTGTGCAGGAAAGAGCGGGAAGGACCTCGTGAGCGTCAAGATGAAGCAACACATCTAACCGCGGTAACGGCATGCACGCAGTACGCTCTTTATCATATGGACCCGAAGGGACCCCCTGCGATTGTGTTCCTGGTGTGGGCGCGCTCTGTGGTGTCGGAGGTTGTGCAAGGTCCGCTGAAGATCGGTGCAGATGGGAAGCAGGTTGTCAATAGTCTCAGGTCATGGCCGCTGGGATGAATCTGACTCGAAGGTTTTTGGGTCTTCTGGGTGGGACAGGGGGATCGGTGGGAAAGTCGAGTGCCATGTTGTCCACGCTGTTTACTCCTGTGTCACGGCCATAATTACATCTTGGTTTAGAGCTTCCATTGAGATTTTAAGACGATTGATATTATATCTTCCGTGCCCAAGAAACCTCGCAGCACATTTTGCCTCCCTGCGCCCGATTTTCTCTCCCACATTTTTTTGTTTTAAAAAAAATAAAATCATAGACAGTAGAGAGGGGGCCCCTATCCCTCAATATCATCTCTCCTCTTCGCCGGCCGCATCTGAGCCCTCTCACCCAGGAAAACGGCACCTACCCCTTATATCCTGACCAACAAAACTAATCACGTGATACTCCCATCATCGACAGCTGGTTCGTATTCCTCAACCCTCCCCCACGGATAACTCAAGAAATGTGGGATTTGGACTTCCTCATCCTGTTCTCCACACTCAGTCTCCCCATCTTCCCGAACCTCGGCGCGAGGGAATAGTAGATACATACCTCCGATAAAAGATCATGAGCATGAGCGCCGTTGGTGAGACGGGATGGAAGTATCCTGATGGGTTCATAAACGTAGTGCCGGGTCAACCCCGCGACTCCCTCGACGCCCTGTCTTCTACACTCAGCCTCCTAGCTTTGCGAAAACTGCAGCGTAAAGGGATGGCAGACACGTACCCGTGGCATGGCAATAGGAGCCTCGCTGCTGACGCGCTCGGATGGAACCACAACGGTAGACTTGTGTACTTGCAGCGGCTTGTGTGGATGGTCGAGGCTTTCGATGGGTGGGCCGGGGAGGAGGTAGAGGGGGAGGGAGGAGGCGAAGGTGGCGAGGGTGGCGCCGAGGACGGCGAGGATGACGGTTGATTTCATTGTTGCAGTGGGTATGTCGGATAAGTCTGGAGGTTTGGGAGATAAGCTGAGGACGGTTTGAGGATGGGGAGAGATGGGAGAAGGGGAGGACAAACATTTATATGTTGGGGCTCTGGTGGTTGGGTTTTCGGCTTTTGGCTTTAGCTATTGGCTCACGAATAAAACTGCGTTCATTAGATTGGTTGAATGGAGGTTGAAGTTTGGGTCGAAGTAAAAGCTTATTGAGGCGATTAGAGACTATCCTGACGAAAGTGAAAACAGTGATTGAGATGAAACGCAAGCAAAATGGCAGGAAAGAAGAGTACTCTTGATAGCGTTCAGCGAATATGAAATACGCCACTCTTAATGCTGAATGGTTACCGAAAGAACAAGTGAAAGAAATTTCTCGCGCTTAGAGCTGCGGCTGCCTGACTGTGCTTCCGAAGGGAGGACTTACCAGGCAGCTCTCCTTATCTCCTGAGCCGCTTTCACAAATTGGTTCAATCGGCACTTATTTACTTCTTGGTCTTGGGAATCTTTTCCCACGCGTTACGAAAGTTGCCTAGGTTGAAGTTAAAACGGTAATGATGGGATACATAAGTAAACTTAAGAAAGAGATAGAGTTTCGTTTGGCACGTTGATCTATCAATCGAACATGCTAGTTATAGTATTCAATGAAAATGAAGAGAAAAAGAGAAAGATAACTCTTATGCGATCGTTCCATTGGGCTTCAGGTAGCCCACCTCAGTCTTCCCCCACGGCTTCGTTCCATCCTGAGCCCAAGAGAGTTTGGCCTTGAGAGTTGTTGCCAGATCCAGAGTTGGCTTTCTGCGAGTCTCTAAAATCCGGCTCCAGGTGCAGCCTTGACACCACTGACTGAAATAGGACATGAGTATTGCAGATACTTCGAAACCCTTTGCCTTCAACATTTCTCTCCCAGGCGAACTCACCATACACGGATGTTCCATGATTCGGAATTAATTCATGGACTGGCTCACAGCCGGGAGGGGTGTTGAGGATATGACTAAAGACTGATAGCTCCCACGTCTTTCCCTCTCCGCCTTCAGGTCCTGAATGTTGTGGTAGGTCATTTCTTTGTCTTCAAGATCTTTGCGCGACTTTGATTCAGAGAATCAGAGGAAATTGACTAGTTCGTGGCCTAGCAAAGGAGCAAGAACAAAACAAGTTCGTTGCCACAGAGCCGGATCGCCGGATTCTTTGGTATCCCTGAAGTTGAGAATTCAGCTATGAATACAAATTTTTTACGGCCTGAGATATGTTTGCAAATTCAGGAGAGCGAGTTCCTGGTATCTAACTATCCTCGTTGACGTTGAGTCTGCAGGCTGCAAAAAGTCTTTTTCTCTTCGTCACAGCGCTTGTGTACCTCGGAAACAAGGCCGGTTTATATACTTCGTCATTTCTGTCAACAGCGACCTCGTTTGGTCTATCTAGTCAGCCGTGGTTGTAACGTATTCTAGATATAGTATCTATAGTTCATGGTCATGGGTAACCATACTTCAGCGACGATCTATCCACTCGTTCAACCTGCCGTGCTTAGTGAATACTTGTTGTTCCCGAATACCGAATCTTTCGTCTTCTGATAGAATGCCCACTTCGTGAGCACATCTTGGCTATGTCCAGGATATTGTGGGATTCTAGCTGCCGTATAGTCATGCATAGCGTAGGTTCCGCCGTCGATGGGCTGAGTCTGGCCATCGCCAAAGATTGAATTCGGTTCGCAATTACAGAAAGGTGACATTGTCTCTCTCTCTCCGACAAGGCGTTCTATTTCGGGATCGTGATGAATGTATAATAAAGTAGCGCTGTGATAGGCAGTGATGAGGGCCTTGGTTGCATTGCCAGTTCTGCTTGATTCGACAGAGGGAATGATGGTTCCACTTCTAGTGGCAGAGGAGAAGGAGTTGAGACGATGTATAGCCCGACACCAAATGAAGATGGGAAAAATGAGGTCAACGATGTAATGAATACCCCTTGCGTACTCAGTGTGTTCGCCTGCACTAGCCGCCGCAGCAGGTGTCCTATGTACATCTTCTCCAGTTCATGCGACACGCGCTTCGGATATTCTTGTAAAGCTGCAACAGATACAGGTCAGCACAGGCCTTCAACCCTTAGAGTGTCCAGGAGAGGCCAGCCAAAAGACATATACACTTCAAGGAGTCCTTAACTAGGTAGGGTGGTAGCCTGAAAATAGCTACGATGTAAAGGCAAAAGGTTAAGGGATATCTCTTGGAAGAAACAATGTGTACTGAGCATGAAAAGTTGAGGGCAACACGGAGACGAAAAGCGACTTTTTTATACACGGAAAGCAAGATAATGGGCAAAGCACTACATTCTAGAATGAGACAAACAGGAATAAAACATACTCTACATCGTGAATACACCGAAACATATCCAAGCTCTGAAACCAGGACTATTAGTAACTCGTTCCAGTCAATAAAAGAGACTTTGCGCCTGTCCATATGTGCACGACCACAGCTAACTGCCGTTTCTTTCCATCAAGGAGCGTAATTTCCGCCTCTTCAACTTCCTTATAATGCAGGTCTAGACCCACATAGTCATCAATTTCGGCCACTTCTTCTCTTCTAAGACCTAGGATTACCATGCCGTTTACCACATTCCCCATGCTTTCAGAAGGCAGCAGAGCTGGGTGGTAAGTGTGCTGTATCTGGTATTGAATATGACTGTGAAGGACAGCGGAGGTCATTCTTTGCGTTATTCCCGGGCTGTCTAAACACCGGAGAACACGGCCGATGACCCAAGGGAACATGAGAGGCCCATGCAGAAAAACCGGGATTTCTCCGGTAGCCAGAAGAGAGTTGATCTGCTTGGATGTGAGCCGGCGGTTGAGTGCTAGACAATATCCTTGATTCGGTTGATTTTGACCGTCCTCAGAATGTACGGTTTTTTTTGTGCGAGGGAAGTCAACATGTGGCCATGGAGTGTTGTTTTGAGGAATCATGATTTGAGGAGTCAGGCTTTGTCGACGATGTTGTAAACAGTATAGATATAGCAATAGAATAATGAGGGAAAACACCGTGGCCGGTGACAAGATCGCGAAATTCATGATTAAGGAGTGAACCGAAAAACGAAAAGTCGTCCAATTTCGTCGACAAAAAGCAGTTCGGCAGTGAAAGGCATCTGGCAGATCTTGCGAATAATGAGATCTTCTCTGAATTTTCTTCCAGTGGAGAATGACAAGGCTCACGGACAGAATCTATGGCGGAATAAACAAGTGGCAGTCAACTTGGCCAATCCAAAATGACAGAGAAGGGCGCTAGGCAGCCATACAATCCAGTTTCTCCGCTCTGATCTCTGCGAGCTTACAGGAGGATAAACGAATTATCGTTCGAAGTGATAGTGTCAGAGGCTTAGTAATTCGGTAGGAATACGTGTAACTACTTAGGTTTATCGGGTTCCTGAAGGCTGAGTTAGGCGGAAGCAATGCATCACAGTGCACGCTAACCTCCGCAAGGCATACAAGGCATCCGTTTCCGACCCGTTTCTGTGAATCTGTCAGTCCGCAACGTTATTTCCAAGATGAATTAGCCACTTGGGGCGAGGTGTGGCAATGTGAATGCTTGAACGAGCGTTACGGTGCTATGAATGTGGTGATCTTCATGGTGGTTCTCATCAGATTGCAAAGCAAACACGGGGCATCCAGGCGCTTCGATGCGATTCTCTGGTGTTGAGGCGAAATCTGTGGTCAGAGCGTGTCCGAGCTAGCGCGTCGCTGGAACCTAGCTCTCTGACCTTCACCTCGACATCACCGACGAGCCTCTACTTAAACCACCTGGCCTTCTTTCCTCCACCACTACCACCATCTCCATCTCCACACCCACAACGAACTCGAAGCCCATCATCTTTGAGCTTTAAAACTCCACTGTCCGCCGAGACTGTTCCAACTTTCCTTTCTGACTTTCAAACACTCGTTCGCCCAACATGTCGGCTGAACCAGACCACGTATCGTCGAAGCCGCACCACAAGGTCAACCTCGCAAAGTAAGCCAGACCTGTTCCCATCATCATATTTGAAGCCTCCAGTTACTGATTGTCCCCAGTGACCCGTCCGGTGCAGAACACAAAGATGTAGGCCAGATTTTCTTCCGCAGCATTCCTTCGGGATCCCGTTTACTGATCCTTCACAGGTTGATGAGACAGCAACTGCTATTCTTAAGAAGAAGAAGAAGCCAAATTCCTTGATGTGAGTGCTTCCCGTGGCTCTCGTGATGGAGAATGGATAGGCTTTTGAATTTGGGTTGTGGCTAAGTTAACTGACTACTCATAGTGTTACCGACGCTGTCAACGATGACAACTCCATCATTGCTCTTTCGAACAACACGATGGAGACACTTCAGCTCTTCCGAGGTGATACTGTGCTAGTTAAGGGCAAGAAGCGAAAGGATACCGTTCTCATCGTCCTTGCGGATGATGATCTTGATGACGGTAGTGCTCGGATCAATCGAGTCGTCCGCCACAACCTTCGGGTCAAGCATGGCGACATCATCTCAGTTCACCCGTGCCCGGATATTAAATATGTAAGCTTTCTAATTCTTCTGGACTCGTACCGTCGTGGGTACTGACCTTACTCTCTCTCCTAGGCTAAGCGCATCGCTGTCCTTCCCATTGCAGATACCGTTGAGGGTATCACCGGCTCGTTATTCGACGTTTTCCTCGCCCCATACTTCCGAGAAGCCTACCGACCAGTACGACAAGGTGACACTTTCACTGCCCGTGGTGGTATGCGGCAGGTGGAATTCAAGGTTGTCGAGGTGGACCCTCCGGAGTTCGGAATTGTTGCTCAAGATACCGTTATCCACTGTGAAGGCGAACCGATCCAGCGTGAAGATGAAGAAGGAAACCTGAATGAAGTTGGATATGATGATATTGGTGGCTGCCGGAAACAGATGGCTCAAATCCGGGAACTTGTTGAGCTGCCATTAAGGCATCCCCAACTTTTCAAGTCCATCGGCATCAAGCCTCCTCGTGGTATCCTCATGTACGGTCCTCCAGGTACCGGTAAGACTCTGATGGCGCGGGCTGTCGCCAACGAAACCGGAGCCTTCTTTTTCCTCATTAACGGCCCTGAAATCATGTCGAAGATGGCTGGTGAGTCCGAGTCAAATCTTCGAAAGGCTTTCGAGGAAGCCGAGAAGAACTCGCCTGCGATTATTTTCATCGATGAAATCGACTCTATTGCCCCGAAGCGTGACAAGACCAATGGCGAAGTCGAACGCCGCGTTGTTTCTCAGTTGCTTACACTCATGGACGGTATGAAGGCGCGATCCAATGTAGTCGTCATGGCGGCTACCAACCGACCGAATTCCATTGATCCCGCTCTCCGACGTTTCGGTCGCTTCGACCGTGAAGTCGACATTGGCATTCCGGATCCCACTGGACGTCTTGAAATTATGCAGATCCACACGAAGAATATGAAGCTTAGTGATGATGTGGACCTACAAACAATTGCCGCTGAGACTCATGGCTATGTCGGCTCTGACTTGGCGTCTCTCTGCTCCGAGGCTGCCATGCAGCAGATTCGTGAGAAGATGGACCTCATCGATCTAGACGAGGACACAATCGACGCCGAGGTGCTTGACTCACTAGGTGTTACTATGGAGAACTTCCGTTTCGCCCTGGGCGTTTCCAATCCTTCTGCCCTCCGTGAAGTCGCAGTTGTCGAGGTTCCCAACGTTCGCTGGGAGGATATTGGTGGTCTTGAGGAAGTCAAGCGTGAGCTCATCGAGAGCGTCCAGTACCCTGTGGATCATCCAGACAAGTTCCTCAAGTTTGGGCTTTCGCCATCTCGTGGTGTTTTGTTCTATGGTCCTCCAGGTACTGGTAAGACCTTGCTCGCTAAGGCCGTTGCCAACGAATGTGCTGCCAACTTCATTTCCATCAAGGGCCCTGAACTACTTTCAATGTGGTTCGGTGAGTCTGAGAGCAACATTCGTGACATTTTCGATAAGGCCCGTGCCGCAGCTCCCTGTGTTGTCTTCCTTGACGAGCTGGATTCGATAGCCAAGTCACGTGGTGGCTCCGTTGGAGATGCTGGTGGTGCATCAGATCGTGTTGTCAACCAGCTGCTAACCGGTAAGTCTTACAACACTTCCAATATTTCACTTTTGCAATTGCTAACAATCCTGCAGAAATGGATGGTATGACATCAAAGAAGAACGTCTTCGTTATCGGCGCGACAAATCGTCCTGAGCAGCTCGACAATGCCCTTTGCCGGCCGGGACGTCTCGATACTCTCGTTTACGTTCCCCTGCCTGACCAAGCCTCTCGTGCCAGCATCCTAAAGGCACAACTCCGCAAGACACCTGTTGCGGCTGACGTTGATCTTGAGTACATAGCGGCCAACACTCACGGTTTCTCCGGTGCCGATCTTGGGTTTATCACACAGCGCGCTGTCAAGCTGGCGATTAAGCAATCCATCTCGATGGAAATCGAGCGCACCAAGGCTCGCGAAGCAGCTGGGGAAGATACGGATATGGATGAGGGCGAAGAAGAGGAACTCGTGCCGGAGCTTACCAAGGCCCACTTCGAGGAGGCAATGCGGACAGCCCGTCGTTCAGTGACTGATGTTGAGATTCGACGATATGAGGCGTTTGCACAGAGCATGAAGAACGCTGGTGGAAGCAGCTTTTTCCGATTCCCTGATGCGGACGCTGCAGAGAACGGCAACGCTAACACGTTCGGTACAGCAGGCGAAGACGAGGACCTGTACAATTAGGGGGCTCGATCATGGGACTCTTGGGTAATGGATGTTCTAGCATGGGATTTGCTGCTTCCCTTTTCCTTTGGTGTGGGCACAGGCTACGGTTGATAGACTGCACTGAATGTTTTTCCTGCTATACCTCATCTTACTCCCTGCAACGGCTCTGCTGTGAGGTGGAGAAGGGTGCACGCGAGGGGCGGGTTATATCTCGTTTGCGGTTTGAATTGTGCATAGGCTCTTTTCAGGCAAGAATGGCTTAAGAATTGAGATGCATATGATAAATGAGATGATGATAATGATTGTAATTTTACCATTGATGATATTATGGACGCGCTGCCAGCGTTACCTGACGCTCTCTCTGCGGGCAAAGCGTTGGATCGATTTCATGTCTCCCTATCTTATCCCTGTGGTATATCTAATCGCCATTTTTTCACTTCTTGGATATTTCATTCAGTACGCCCTTGAACGCCCTCAAAAGCCCTCCAACCCAGTCGGCGCTATGCACATCCACTTCAAAAGCAAACACCCTCCTCTTCCTCCTCCTCCTCCTCCTCCTGCGCTAACGTGTACGTATCAAGCTTCGTGAAAAACCTAAACCAGCAAGTTTGTTTCCAATAAACACGGCGAACTAAGAATGAGACCGCATCGAGTTTCTGACTCCGATCTTGGAAACTTTTAGAGGAGCAGAGGTTGCCAGTTTTGAGTGTGATTATTTGTCCTCGCCCTCGACGGTAATCTCAACAACTTTCTCCAACTCTTTCCGTACAACCCGCACGCCTTCCCTAACCGCGCGCTCGGGGATCTTGATGCCGCCATCCTCTACATTCTTAGCCCACTCCCCGCCGGCTACATTACTCCCCCCCTTGTGTCCGCTACCATTCATCCCATTCGTTGCGGTCCCGTTGGCCTTTGTGTCTTCTTCTTTGAGGTTGAGGGGGGTATTGTGGTGGAGTGTTTCCTCAAGCACGCGCGTCATGACTTCGTTGTAAGTCGTGCATTCTCCCGAGCGGAGGAGTTGCTGGATGTAGGTACGCAGATTGGACGTCCAGCCTGAGGCCTGGAGTTCGTGGGTTAGGGTGTTTTGGATTGTGGGGATTGCGGTGGTGGAGAGGAGGGCGGTGTAGAGGGTGTTTTGGAGGGAAGGGGGGAGGGAGTTGGTAGAGGAGGAGGGGATGGAAAGGGTTTTTTGGGTTTGGGGGGGGGAGGACATTTTGTGGTTGTGTGATGTGTGGTGGAGGGTTAGAGTATCGACGGAGATGAAGCTGTTGGAGTCGGTGATCAAAGCGAGGCGACAAAAAGCGGGTTGTGATATGGGTGCCGGGTGTAGATGCAACATGGCAAATCATATTTCATAATTTAAGTACTACGTTGAAATCCTCCAACTTTATCGAGAACAATAGCAAATCCTACGGTGTTCATTTAGTGAAGTTGCTCCACAAAGCTTCCCTAATATCTAAATTCAGAGTGAAGCAGGCTGTATTTTACGAGTTCGGCGGAGTTAAGAGTTGAAATCGGCCTGGAAACTGGTATCCATTGGACGCTCTTACTAAGAAGGCATGAAAGGTCGCGGGGGAGTTGTTCAGCGTTTTGATGCACCGTTCCTGGCACTAGTTGGTGAGGTTGGAGATAGTGATCAAACCCATATTTCACCGTCGATCTGAAGAGAGGAAGCCAACCAATCCTCGCTACGCAGAGAACAATACACCATTCCCTTTTTAACTTACGGAGACTTTATAGGTGCATGAAAGCCCGATAATCCCTCAGACCCGAATAGTACGTTCACCGTCACCAAATAGATTTGATGTTATTGATCGATATATGCATGTGCACGGACCACACCCCGAAAGACGTCGCGGTTGGCTTCCTTGACGCCGCCAACACCAGCAAAGGAGGGCAACGAGGCACAAGGCGCAGCCAACCCCCGACCACTTCAACACCACTGAATTCGAGATACCCTAATCTACCAATCCGTGTCCTCCCGGACTTACGACGAAGCTTTTTAGAGCCCTGTCTTGTGTTGCAGCCAGAGAATTCCTTTTAGTAGTCAGCCTCGCGTCTTCTGCCACCACCCCTCCGCCTTCTTAACCGCCATCGCCTTGCCAACTCCCTCCGCGCTTCCCACACAGCGAACCCCAAGTTGCCAGCGATTCTCAGAGTTGTCTCTATCTAACACCACTCATCGACTTCTTTCCGCCATCTAGAAGCCCCAGAGTGAACACGGCCACGTTCAGGGCCGCGATACAAGCCTCCTCAATCTCGCTTCGTCTCAGCAGGGTCCAGCATCACGACGCTCATACTTGCTGCTATCGGCATCTGTGATAACGAAGAGCTTCCCCTCCTACCGGACTACTTCTCCCTTGGCAAATACTATTCCCCGGCTTCGAATGCTGAGGATCAGCCGTCCATGATGGCATACAAATCAACCTACCACGAGGACTCAGATGCCGATGACGAGTACGAGCGCAGCGTCATCACCTCTCCAACACTCCCACCAGACTTTGAGAGTTCTCCGACTGAGTCGGGGCCTCCGTCTACAGAGCATACGCCAACCACCTTTACACATTCGAGGGATAGCAACGGCTCGCCTACGGGCCTAATATCACAATGGACAGCGGAACAGTGTGCAGACTTCATATCAACTTTAGGATTGTCTCAATATGCGGATACATTTATTGGTAGGTGTCAGGGCGCCATACGACAGCTAGCGAGGTACTAACGATAATGTTCGCAGATGAGGGCATTACCGGCGATGCTTTGGTGGCTTTGCAGCATGCTGAACTCAAGGAGATGGGCATGACGAGCGTGGGCCACCGGCTCACTATTCTAAAAGCCGTATATGAGATCAAGATCAAACAGAATGTTGCCATAGAGCCGGATCACTATGTCCCACTATGTAAGTAGATGAACACCTCTTTAGCAGGCAAGAAAGACTGACATTTCCTTCTAGCCGCGGACACTTCGGTACAGGACGTCGCCCCGACGCAGGACGACATTGCTCGAATTATACACATAATCCAATCACGCGACGAGCGGATACAAGTAGCAGAGGCTGAACTACGGCATCTAAAGGACGATCTGAATAGGGTGGCTGAAGAGAACAGGAAGCTGAGGGAGGAGTTCCTACCTCTGGTGCGGATGGTCAAAGATAGGTCGCAACCATTACCAACACCAGATGACCACGTTGCATCCCCTCCAGCGCAGCAGGAAAGGTCAGGAAGTAGTCTATCACGAAAGTTCTCTACAAAGAAGCTCTTCCTCGGATCAGCACCCAAGAATCCCTCTCCCACTATCCACGAAGGCCGAACACTAGTCGACAGTTCCTCTCTCGATCCTTCTGCGGCCGCCATAGCCGCCTCCACTCATCTCACAGCCTCGATGACGGGCGGCCAACAACCTGCCATGTCTCCAAATCAAATACCACAACCATCGCCCACATCCCCAGCATACTCGCAACCTCAAACCTCATCCCGCTCCTTCAACCGCTCCGAAATGCCCCGCAGCGCACACCCCGACCACGAATCAACATTGAACTGGCCAAACTCTGGCACCTGGTCAACAAGCTCAACGATGGTCCCCGACCGCGACACCCGCGAACTCCGCAACGCAACGCCAGCCCCCCTCTCCTCTCGTCCTCTCCGCTCCGCCACCGCCCCCCCACTCGAATCCAACGACCGCGACCCCCCGCTCTCCGGCGGCTCTCAATTGACTTCCGCTTCCTCCACAACCCTCCAATCTACAACACCCTCCACCTCAACCGCGAACACCTCATCCTCCAACAACCCCCAAGTGGAAATCTTTAAGTCATTCCGTGTTTCCATCGACGACCCCTGCCACAAAGTCCTCCCCGTCGCACTCAAGAAATACAATATCACGGCCGACTGGCGGCAGTACGCGCTGTATATCGTGCATGGTGACCAAGAGCGTTGCTTAGGCCTCAACGAGCGTCCGCTGATTCTGTTCAAACAGCTCGACAAGGAGGGGAGGAAACCGATGTTTATGTTAAGGAAACATGCGGCGCCGGCTGAGGGGCATGTGTCCACGATTCCGGGGACGGGGCAGGGAGGGCAGGTGAATGGGGGGGGAGGGTTTGGGTGGGATGGGGGGAGTAGGGGAGCTGTCCAGTTGCCTGGGGGCGTTTTGTAGAAGTTGTGGATTAGATTGGGGGTGCTGTTTATGTGTATGTGGGGATGGTATAGGGAAATTTCCTTCCTTCGCTGAACGAGCTCGAGAGGGGGACTTGTTGGTGCGAAAGACCGATGTGTTGATTTGAGAGAAAGAAAAAAAAAGGAATAAGGGTCTACCTTATACTTCTGTCTTTGCTTCCTTTCTCCAGAGGACAACGTGGGGTTTTTTACTTCTTCTGGACGATATAGTTTTGTTGATCGGATTCGGTGGGATGGGATGGGATAGGATAGAACAAGTGGAGGTGTGTGTGTCTGTCTGTTTTGTTGGTAGAGCTTGGTTCTACTTCTTATTCTTCTCTTCACAAATTTTTTCCAGGGGTTAAAGTGGACGATATACGGCTTTAGCGGGATTTTGGAAATGCGTGCGGGGGTTTTGGGTTTGGTGTTGGGGGATGTTGGGGATTGGATGGGTGGGTGTGGGAAAGGGTCATGTAGGTAAGAAGGCCAATGCAATTGGAACAGCACGGAAAGAGCAAATATGGAGCGGACAAGAATATACAAAGTTCAATGTTCTATCTGATATAGAGCTGGTGAGTGGTGGTGAGGACACCAGCTACTAGCTACTGGCAACTGAGTGCTGGGATACCGATACTCAGCCAGATCTGACATCGAATATGTAATCAGAAATCTAAAAGTCTCTTAAATGAGGTTGGTATTAAGTTGCTCGACCCGAAACGATGGGAGTGCATAGTGGCTGTTTCAGGAATCGTGGCGGAGGAACCTTGGAAGGGCTGTGGTTTTTTCGAGAAGGACTTCGGGTAAGTAGAAAGCTTGGGAGTGCTGGGTTGATCGTTGGAGGATAGAACGACGGGGAAGTGCGGCAGGCGGGGGGATTGGTGAGGGCGGGATGTGGCTGTGGTAGTGGTGAAACTGGAGACGCCATTTGGGAGGGCTGAGGGCAGGGATTGGAAATTAGATGGTTTTTTGATGGTTGGTTTTGAGGTATTCAGTTGGATTTTCTTTCTGGTTTAGCTAACAGTTATGTACAAGATAGGTTTTGTGGTCTTTGTTGCTTACTTGCAGTTAAATTCCAAACTGTGGTTTCAGATCTCTGGACAGAGTATCGAGCAAACAGCAAAACAACTATATCAGAATTCCTTCCAGGCTTTCCCTCATCTTCAGATCCTTAATGCAACTCTTTTGCAGAAGTTCTTGCTGCATATTTCATTTAGGAGAAGGTATGGGCCAGTATGTAGTCATATGACGACTACCTCTTCAGTTGGGGAATTTTCAACCCAAATAGGAGAGTCATGGCCTGTCGAGAAGGTTCCAATCCAGCCACATCTTCCCACATTTCTCCCTTCGCATCTTGTCAGGGCTAAACCAAATAGGTCTACCAGTTCATAATGTAGCAATGCCTTCCACTTAGCGATTTGAAGCAATAGTGGATGTAACTCTGCCAAAGAGTTCGCGGAGACTTATCGAAGTGGATTGCCAGATTTTCGAGAGATCTTTCAGCGTCATTCCCGACTGAGTAGAGCTTTGGTAAGTCGTCGCTATCCTGGCAAACTGCATCTTTTTCGGAAATTGGAATCCCCACTCGTGAGCCTAACAGCTTGATGAACCTGCCTCGGACATTTCCATAAGCGTTCAAACTCGGTACGACCACTCCACCCCGCAGATATGATGACTAGTTGGAATCTAGAGTAGCTCTACGGCCGAACTTCACCGGCCCATTGAATGCTGCCCATGACCAGGAGGGTATCTCAGGGTGTGGACGAGGTGGGGGTTATGTCTCGAATAGAGGTCGCCGGAGAGGCTTCGGGCTTCACCATAAACCTCTAAGTATATCGTTTGCCCATAGGCTGGCAACGTAGGGGTCTTTGTTCTGGCAGGCTAAAAGGCAGGAACAAGGCCACTCAGAGCAGGGAATTTGCCGTCTTCGTTTGAAAATCGACGGCTGGAATAATCCTGGATAATATTATACCATCGGTCGTGCAGATCGATGCGTTACTCTGCATATACATCCAAGAGTCGCCAGTCCCCGATTGGGCTCTAAAACTTTTTTTTTCATCGGCCTTGGGACTTCTTCCAAAGCGAAACACTTCGCACATTCCCATACGATTTGGTCTTTTACGAAATGAACTATCCTCCTCGAGCACTACCATTCCTGCAAAGTCCAACGGTTATTTAGGGGTCCTCGCAATAGAAAATGAAGTCGATGGTGACACGGATCGACAAAACCAAAATTCCGTTGAGTATAATCGGTAAGATCGATCGAGACGAAGGCGTCCTCGGAGAACGAAGGCTTGAATGCGTAGGGGTTGAGCCCAAGCAAGTTTTTCGGCATGAAGCACCCCTCATTACTGTCTGACACCCAAAGCTGCAATAGTACAGTAGGCATGCGAATATACAATATGCATCTTAGCGCATCCTTTCTTAAAACCCTCTTCATTGTCTTGAGTTATGCAGAGGCTATCTATCGATATACAGCTTATCCCAATTCACGAATGGCCTGTATCGCATCCTGAATGTCTTCAACAGTGATTCGATCCGAATTTCTTGCGCTCTCAGGAGGAAAATTGTTTGTGTCGTTTGCAGCTCATTCCGGGACGGACTCAGACCGCAGCAGTGAGACAATGCAACTTATCTGCTGCTCGGATCGATGTCAGCACTATTAAGTGGGTCAGAATTGCAGTCCGAGGGATGAAATGTTAACGAATGTGTTGTGTTACAAGGTAGACGGTTTGGCTGCATTCATCAAGCCACAATTTGATACTCAGGAAATTGGTTGTCAAATCAGATTGGGTGGCGGGAAACCTTTCCTGAAAAGTCAGTGAAATAGTGCAGTGTATAGGGATCAGCATTGGGAAGACCAACGCGGCTGGATAGAGCCTCCTTCAGAAGTGCGCCAATACAGTTCAGTGAGTTTTCTCTTGCATTTCAATTGGAAACTCTGTTGTCCTCTCTAGGGACCCCTGGTGCTTAAGATAATGCGTAAATCTTCATGGGCCTTCGTAATGCCAACATCAAATAGTGTCTAGGCTCCAGGAGCGTCTCTCATGGAGAGCAAGAGAATTCTAAAGAAAGAGAAGACATTGATGAATACTACGGATTTGGCGATTGTGAAGAAATCAGCTGTTAGTGAAATAGTGCGGGAGTGATACATTCTCTTGATATTGGGTGAAGATATAGAGGGGTTTCTTCTGAACATACATTGCATGTTGGTTGATAGGATTCAGGCCAGTGAATGGGATTGTTGGAGTTGGAATATCGGTGGTGATCGGGTTGCCGCCTGCTACCGAGACAAGCGAGCTGCACGGATCCCTGTGGCGTTGATCGCGCTTTCGGTGCCTTACAGGGCCTCAGGCGCGGCCGGCAGCCTTCTACCTTGAGAGTGCTCACGAGCCAGAGATTCACACGAGACATTCACCCATCCCCATACATTCATTCCACTCCTCACCCGAACCTTCACTATATGCTCATATACAAACTTGTAATTTTTACCACCGACATAACATTACCCATAACACCACCCTCCTCATGTTCAAGAACCAGCCCAAGATTAGGACCGTATCGGTCCCCATCAAGAAAGAGACTCCGAAAGCTCGGCCTCCCCTACGCAATGCCAGCTCGACCCCCAAACTATCTACATCGGAACCGCGCCCGGTAAAGAAACCTGAGAAGCGCGAGAGACCGCACACCAACGTGAAAGCGAACGGATACGCGAACAGCCACAGCGCCCCTCCTACAAATAAGTCAGCGGAGAGACAGTCGTTGGCTGTCAAGCATCCGAACCGGAAGCGCAAAGCAACAACTCCCACTACTCCTCAATGGGCTTCTAGTAGTAGCGAATCGGAGTCGGGCGAAGACGGCGGCTTTAGGAAGAGGCAGAAGACTAGCAGCTCGCTCGAGCCGGACTCGAGGAAGATACTGGATCCAGATCTGACGAGGGGTATTCGAGACGTTGTGGAAAACGGAGGTGAGCTTTATATGATCCATGGCGTAGATATGACAAGTGGCGAGCATGCGAAGGAGTTTGGTCCCGCATTTACAGGCGACGAGGGGAAGTTTGTGGTTGAGCTGAAATACCCAAGCGCATCACCACCGGAGCGGTAAGCTTGATATCTCCGTATATTCTACATCCCTCTCGCAAAGAACTAACCCTTTCCCCAGATTCGAGATAGTGACCGCGCGCGACCCTCAAGGCTGGGACCCAATCAAGGACATCGAATACACGGTTGAAGAGATGATCATAAATTACTTCCCGGGCCAGCAGTCTGTCGAACTGCAGGACGAAACAAATGGACCCGTCCGCCTCCTCAAACGGGCAGTAACCAAGGACGCTCCCTCCGATTACCGCAAAGCGCTCTCAGATTTCAACTCCCTTGTCCGAACCTCCCTCGCGGACGGAACCATACCCAACATCCTCGACAGCATGCACGCCCTCCCACTCTCCCTAGTCCGACGAATCCTCGCTCAAGTCTACCAGCGCACTGTATCCCCCAAAGCCCACCTCCTCCGCAAAGTTAAAGATAAGGCCCAAACATATGGCGAACTCCTCCCCCCCTTCGTCCACACAATTTTCCACCAAACCCACCTAACATCCAACTCTGTCTTTGTCGACCTAGGTTCCGGTGTCGGGAACGTCGTGCTGCAGGCAGCCCTCCAAACCGGTGCCGAGAGCTGGGGCATCGAAATCATGGCCACGCCCTGCGAATTCGCCACGGCGCAAGCCAAAGAACTCGAAGCGCGCGCACGGCTCTGGGGACTCTCTATGGGTCCCGTGAAATTACTTACCGGCGACTTTTTAGAATCGGAAGAGATTGATAAGGTGCTAAGGCGCGCTGATGTCGTGCTGGTTAATAATAAAGTCTTCCCGCAGGAGCTGAATCGCGCGCTGCTGGATAAGTTTCTAGATCTGAAGGAAGGCGCGAAGGTGGTTAGTCTTGAAAGCTTCACGCCAGGAAATAGGCAGGGGGCGAGGAATGAGCAGAATCCGAGTAGTTTGTTTACTGAGGAGAGATTTGAGTCTGGCACTGCGAGTGTGAGCTGGGCAGGCGAGAGTGTGGATTATTATATCGCGACGAAAGATTCGAGTAGGCTTGTGAGGCGGCCTTTGCGGTAGGGAGATTTGCGGCATTGGGAGATTTACGACATTCATTTCTTCCCTCTTCTTGCAAGAGATGTAGTTTTGGGGTTTTGCTGATGACGATGCGGGGTTTGGGGTTTGCCTTAGGGATTGCTTTCTTGACTGCATTTGGTGAATCCGGAGAAGCGGCATACTGGATTTATATCGGGTTAAAGATGGGGCATGACCCTTGCATGTAGGAATATGGCACTTTGGGGTTGGGTGGGAAATGGATAGGTCTATTCTCTGAGCGCTGCATAGGGTTTGGTTGGGAGACGGAGACGACGACGGTTTGGCTCATATCTCTCTCTCTTACTCTCACTGAGCATGGATTGGCTACTGTAGTAGATATTGAGTATTTGGGTCAAAGCACACTCCTTCCTCAATCATGGTGATCGCCTGCTCTTTCACCGCCAGATAGCCAAAAGGAAGCTATCCAAGCTCTATAGAAACACAACCAGCATTTCCCAGCCATTCCTCAGACTTCATCGGAATCAAATTACCGTACCGGACCGAACCCATTTCCCCTTATCCCATAACCTCTATACCATCCCCATTATCCCCCTTCATCCCTCCTATCCCCCGCCCCCCTTACCCTCCT
>KV744958.1:0-70849 GCA_001692735.1 Lepidopterella palustris CBS 459.81
TTCTAAAACTCGAGGAGGATTCGGGTGGGATAGTGTATGCAGCATTCAATCGGTCTTCAGAAAGCTCTCATCTCTGTTTCAGGGTTCGTTTGGTTGGACAGATACGAAGTGAATAAATGCTATCTTGAGCTAAGCTAATTCTCACTTCTCGTGATTCTTGTGACGACTTAATTGAGTGCTTACGTTGACAAAGGAAATGATATACGTATAGTTTTCAAGCTGGCCAATACTCTGCCACTCCTATTCCAGGCCATCTTAAAATCGATGCTCCACCGGTGGCCCGGGAGTCTTGGAAACAATGGACCTCTAGATACAGCTCTCATTTATGCTATTGGATTATATAATCTCCCCGTTACACTTGCGAAATATTACCTTATATCTAGCATGGCGTTGCGAGGAAAAGACTACGTTTGGTTAGGCGACCAGGGAGGATTTGGGTTATGCTTTATGCTTAGTTGGGCCTGTCGGGTGTATTGCCGCAATAGACCGGCGCGTGTTCCGTCATAGGTCATGATGCCGTTCCAGCGCCCAGGTGAAAGGATCTTGTTTGGTTATCGGGGGGTAGGATGCCGGAACGAGGCATTATTGGTTGTCTTTTCCTCGAGCGAGACGCAGCAAAGATGGAAGCGAAAGAGCGATGGTCGAAAACAATACTATTACCAACCCGAAAAAATGCCTGCTTTCATGCATATCCTGATTACCGAGATAAGCAGTGCGAGGCGTTTTGATATCTTGCGTCTCGATGATTTGCCTAAACGGGTGTTGTTGATGAGTAAATGGAACCACCAGAATATGTGCTCGGCTGCCTTTTCGGTATCATTATCGCCCGCCTAGGCTGGGAGGTGGTTGGCGAGGAGTGGACCCGCGTGCACTATTGGTGTAAAATAGGTGAGGGTACCGCCTCCGAGACGTAACACGAAGAGATGTATTCGAAAAGAACATCTCGTGAAGGGTCGATAAATGCAATAAGTCAAGAGGCGGAGAATCCATTACCGGGACTGATTAGGCATTAAGAAAATGACCTTGATGTGGTAAATGCTAGTGTTAAAATTTATCTAAAGCCAAAGTTTCAGGATCTGATAATCGTGACTGCCTCCTCAAAATCTTCCACGTCCACCTTCCTGCCAGTGATATCCCCTAACCAAGCCTTTCTGTCTTTGCCAATATCCAATCCTCGGTTCTGGAAGGTGATATACACACAAGCCGCAGCGAGAGCCCGAGCAGGAAAGAAATTTGCAAGCTGATAATCCTTGCATCTGATAGTTTGACATTAGCCTTCAACGCCGCCGCTTCCTCAGGACCGAATCTTTCCAAAAACGTACGCTTCCACGGCTTTTATCCTACATGCCATCCCAACTCCTGTCTCCATCAAGCTCATGACCTGAAACTCCTCCCTACGATCTTTCTCAAATTCCTCATAACACTCCGTCCCGCCCCATCCTCCACCCTCCACATTGAGCTCCCCAATTGTCCTGTCTAGGTACCGCGGCAGAAATTCTAGCGGGAG
Source organism: Lepidopterella palustris CBS 459.81 (assembly GCA_001692735.1). Classification (NCBI taxonomy): domain Eukaryota; kingdom Fungi; phylum Ascomycota; class Dothideomycetes; order Mytilinidiales; family Argynnaceae; genus Lepidopterella; species Lepidopterella palustris. Next base: position 1,508 of record KV744958.1, read on the forward strand.
CGGGATGCGCAGTTCGAATTTCAGGACTCGGAGGAGGATGAGCTCAGCACGGACAAGGGTGTGGCGAAGGGTGTCGTAGAGGGTCGAGGGGATGGCTAGAGGGGTAGAGTTGGGGCTGGCCGAGTGTAGGAGGCGGTGGGCGGGGACGAGGAGCGAGCGGAGACGGCGGGGTGATCCGGTGCTTTTTGAAGCGAGGGAGATAGAGGAGAGTGCAAGGGTCTGGTTGAGGAGGGAGAGTGTTAGTGCTGCCCAGGGTTCATTACGATTCGATGCTAATTAGAGTTATATGGAGCACATCGAGTAGCCGCTACTCACATGTGAGTCTAAAGCTGGGACTGCTTCAGCGGAGCGGGTGTATTTAGTGAAGCGATTTACGTAGATAAAAGCCATGGCAAGAGTTTCGTCTGGACTGGATCCATCAGTCCATTCGAATTGAATTGAGAAAATTGCAAAAGAACAATAGGCCTTACAGCCGCAAGATATCAGCCATTAATCCCATGAACGACCATATGTCTCCTGGTCTGGGTACTGTATTTGAATCGCTGAACGTCTCTGGCCCAGACTTGGGATGTCTACTTGCTGCTGAAGTCATTTTTCAAAAAGCGCGAAAAAAAACGGTAGGATTCGCAGCGAAGGTGATGGCTGTTGGTGTTGATGCGCCAAGATCCTTATCTCCGAGAAATCTCCAGTGGCGCATCCATCTCCAGAACCATCCGTGATGCTCCTGCTGCCTCAACTCTATCGTTTGGAGTCATCGTCATCAAGATTCCTGTATCCTTTCTTGTTTCCTGCCAAAACAGCTTCCAAAGTCCGTTCCTATTCTACCGTACACCACTTCACTAACTATGAACTGTGTTGATTGCGAGAAGCTTGTAGTCTTGGCAGGTTCAGGCTCCCTCCTGACTTAGGCCATGTCTTGCCTCTCCTCCTCATCAAAGGCGCATACCCCGGCCTGGCCTCGAGCTCAGCTTATAGATAATCCATCGCCTGAACAACCAACCATTACGGCCGCTTCGTCGTCTTCTATCTTTGAGATTGGTCCCCCTACTCCCGCGGTATCGTCCTGCTCGCCATACCAAGCGAAGGAAGTTTCAGCATTACGAAACCTCACAGATTATATTCCGCTTGGATGTCTTCGCTATGAGCAGCCCTTCAGACTTCACACCTCCTTGTTTAATCAGAACTCGCGTTGGATTGAGCTTCTACTACCGTCTCTTACTGGAGACTTAGCCAAGCTGCTTGGAGACCATGTCATCAAGCTCTTACGTGCTGGTTGGATTCGTATCTTCTTGCACTGGCCGGAGCCGTCTAGAACTTTAAGCTGCGCTATAGTGAGGATCTACCTCCTCCCGCATGATGTAGGGCGCGGCTCCACTACTCGGCAGAGCAAAGAACTTGACAAGCGGTGCAAGCGCTCTCTACAGAAACTTCTCTCAGAAATTGATATATCTCCAGAGGCATGGTCTGGCCATTATGTCTCTGGAAAGGCACGAAATTTTGATCCCTGGGCAACTGCCGAAAACTACTCGCTTTTTTACTTGTTCAACCGCCTTCCATCCCCAGCTCCATCGCCGGAGAAGATCCCGAGTCGCTATACACGACTAGCTGTGGAGGAACTTTTGGATTCAGTCTCTCCAACTGCAAATGATTCGGAAATACCTTATTCAATATGCAGCCTAAAGTCAAAGCTCTATCCCTACCAGGCCCGATCTGCTGCTTTCATGATTCAGAGAGAGTCCGCTCCCCAAAGGCAGTTGGATCCTCGACTTGAGGTACGACTTTCTCCCGATGGCCGAGAATTCTACTATGGGGCAAGGGATTGTGAATTTATCCGAGAGCCACGATACTACGAGTCAAATAGGGGCGGCATTCTCGCAGAGACTATGGTATGCATTCCTGTTACTTTTATTCTGGATCTTTTCTAACCAAATAGGGCTTGGGTAAAACCATTATATGCCTTGCTGTAATTCTTGCTACTAAATATCACCTGCCTCAAATTCCGCCTGAGTACCAAGAGATGCGACCAGTTTGGAAGCAGCTACGCCAAACTGATGAGCAGGGAACATGTTTGCCCAATTTTGAAATGGTATGAAACTGTTACATTCAGAATATTTTTGTACTCTAGAACTGCGCTGGCACCACTTAGACTCCTCTCCAAAGGCTCAAATCTAGCCAATTAGTACTAATTTATTGAAAGGATAACCCAACTTTAGATACAGGGCATAGCCGAATGGTTACCCCGACCCTCAATCGACTGGATCCAGATGGCTTCAGTAGCAATAACGCAAATCCCCAAGTGTACAATTTTCGCCAGCTTGGAACTTTAGCCAAGATGACTGCTGCTGTCATCAATCGCAATGGTATCCCTTGGAAAGCCCATTTTAAGAGAATCGAGTCCGAGACAGGAGATACACACTACGGTTGTATGAGGCATCTTGAGGCAGCTATGCAGCACTACGAGATTCCTGTGGAGAAGGCCCGGACGAATCGTTCTCCAACCCCTCCGCAGCCAAGGACGCTCATGATGTGTAGCGGCACGATCATCGTGGTTCCAAGGAACTTGCTTCATCAATGGCAATCTGAGATCAAGAAGCATGTGGTTGAGGGAAGCCTTAGCGTCCTCGTCATGGATTCAAAGATGCCGAGGGTTGTAAAATCAAAGAAAGCCGCCCTCGGAATTATGAGGTCGTCGGACGAGAATTCAGCCGCCGTGGAATCACAAAGCGATATTGAAATCAATCACACCCAGTCGAAAACCTTCGTGTTTAAGAAGATACTGCCTCCAGCACAAGAACTAGCGAAATATGATATCGTTTTATTTTCTCGGAGCCGTTTTGAACAGGAGATACGGGATGGAAAAGACAGTAACAACCGTCAAATGACCAGTGGAATGCCGAATATTTGCCGATGCCCTTACATTGGTTCCAGTCGAGAGCGTGACTGCCGCTGTTTGAAAAATAAAGATCTATATCACTCCCCTCTGAAGGATCTTCACTGGCTTCGTATTATTGTTGACGAAGGACACGGCTTCTCATCCAAGGATGCCAATGCAGTGGAGGTAGCTACACAGCTTCAAGCTGAACGGCGATGGGCAGTCACGGGTACTCCTGCGCATGATTTAGTTGGTGTCGAGATGGATCTATCTAGCAAAGATACTTCAGGCGAACCCGACCATTTCTTGATGCGGGAAGCGATAATACACCAGAGGAAAGACTTTGATCCGGACGCGAAAAAAGCTGTAATGAATCTGGGCAACTTGGCCTCTGGGTTTCTGCAAATAAGGCCCTGGAGTCATCTGAGTGGGAAAGAAACATTGAGATGGGACAACTACATCTACCGGCATGAGGACCCTGTTTCTCAAACGTACTCCGGCTTTTCGACCTGTTTCATGCGAATTCTAGAACAGATGGTCGTCAAGACAAGGCCAGAAGACTACGAAATAGACGTTGTGCTTCCGCCGCTGAATCATCGAATTGTGTATCTGAAGCCCTCGTGGTATGACAAAATGTCGGCGAATCTCTTTGTACAAGTACTCAGGGCAAACGCTATCACCAGCGAACGCACAGATGCGGATTATTTATTCCACAACAACAAGAAGAGTCAAAAAGCGCGAGGTGATCTAATAAGGAATCTCCGACAAAGCAACTTCACTTGGACCGGTTTCAGTCAGGCAGATGTGCTTAGCACGATAAAGACCAGTCTGGAGTATCTAACGAAAGACGAGAAGAGATGTTCTGAAACTGATTTCAACATGCTTTCCGAGAGTACCAGACTGGCTGCCCAAACGTTGGAGTCGCCTGGATGGTTGGCTCTGAGTAGGACTCATGAGGTGGGCTTATTTGTCGAGGACTGGCCGCAAGACTCTGCAGAAACCTTCGCTTTGGGAAGCCATGAGCACCCTTTGATGATTGGAGTAACACAGTTGACTCAGGCTCAAGGTCACGTCAATAGCCAAATAGGTACTACCAATCCAACCGATGGTCTGAAATTGGTTGGCGAACTGGCGAAAGCCCAATCGTATGCTCTTGAGACGGCTGAGGTTGAGAAAAAAGACAATTTGTCCGGATCTGCAGATATGGCGTTGGCCAAGACTGGTGTACCATTATCATGCGTCGCAGGAGAGCCGGCAGCTGATAGAAGGGTCTCTGCTGCCAGGTTCAAGAGCTTTCCAGTGAAATCAACGAACCGTGACACAATGAAAGGCGCGTCCAATACAGTCGCCAATGCCGAAACAGGTACCGAAACTATGTCGACAAACACAAGAAAAGCCAATTCTATCGTGTTGTCCACTCGGCCACAAAAGCGGCGGCTCACATTGGACGACCAGAAGAAAGATTTGCCTGAAGAATCACCTTTGCTGAGGACTCGTGTGATTGGCACCTGCTCTTCGAAACTGAGTTACATCATCGAGAAAGTGATGAAGCATCAGAAAGAGGAGAAAATCTTGATCTTCTATGATGGTGATAATCCTGCGTATTATATTGCGCAGTGCCTGGAGTTTCTCCATATTGACCATCGCATCTATGCAGGATCCCTTGACAACATGAAGCGCTCGGAATATGTTGTGGCTTTCAACGAAAATCCTGAGATTCGAGTACTCCTCATCGATGTTGCATGTGGTGCTCTTGGGTTGAATCTAAATGCAGCAAGCGTTGTCCTGATTGTTAATCCGATCAATCGTCCGAGCATCGAGGCACAAGCAATTAAACGAGCTCATCGAATAGGGCAGACGCGAGAAGTCCTAGTGGAGACACTCATCCTTGAAGGCACTATTGAGGAAGCCATCTTCGAACGAGCGAAAGACATGTCCAAGGACGAGCACGACAAAGCGAAAGTTCTAGAAGACGACGACAAGATCAAAAGTATCATCCAGAACGCCAAGGTGATTCATGTAGATCCAAACGAAATGCATGGCTATGCTCAAATGGCAATGCTTCAGACGCCGCAACAGGTTTTCGGACGCCCGGGTCGACCCCGTGTGAAGGTGGAAGAGCCCAGGAAACGACAACAAACGGCGAAGTCGACGGCCGACGCTACGAGTAGGCTTAGTAGTAAACTAGGTGTGCAAATGAGGACGCAGATACCGCGTCCCCAAGTGGACGCGACTGGTAACAGTGGAGAAACTGCAGATGTGTCGATGGAAACCGATACCGCACAACAAACTTCCATGACTAGTCTATTTGGTGGTCCGTCTTCGAGTAATGCCTGAGCATCAGGGGTAGGACTCATAGCTTAGCCTTTATAGCATTTTCCATATTCGGGAATGTGGAGATCATTTATTCGGCGTATGGGTATACCCGAGGAGGCATTTCGGGAGCGCGCGTCTTGAACATGTACAGTACCCGCGTCTTGCCCCGGTTACGGTTTGGCTCTTGTTTGAGAGACTTGAGAATGCGTAATGCTTCTCAGCCTTATTGGCAACATGTAGATGAAATAGAGGTACGTATTAGCTTCTCGCCCTGTTGTAACAGTGTTGTTTCTCACATCCGCCCTTGCATAAAGGAAATTGGTGAGGATTTAGGGCGAAATCAAGCTTTGTTTGGCCTGGTGGCGCCTGTGGCGTTTCGCTTTTTTCGTGTTAGTGTAACGGGTCTTGGCAATCGACGACCATCACCAACATCCCAATTGCTGGGAGAATGGCAAGCAAATGTCCATCACAGTCAAGCAGAGTCTTAGATAATATTCTCAATTCATCAAAAGCCAAGTCTGTCAGATATGTCTGATCTAGGTATCGCGTTTGTCATTTCCGAGACCGGGTCTAAATGCACGGCCATCTCCTCTGGCGCTTTGGCGCCGACTTCAGAGGCATACGCAAGCACTACGGAAGCTACAGCCGCACTTGCGTCGTCATGTTTTACAAGCACCATGAGACCCTTCTACGAGGTCTTCTCCATATATAGCTTGGTAACTGCTCTTCACCTTAACGTTACACAAGATTCTGGCTCTCACGGCCTCCTCTTTCTCAGCAAATCGTATCATATTGCCCTGATCATTCCTTCGGCATTTTATTGCTTTTCTCAGACATTACCGCTGCACTGCTGGGCCGAATAGACTGACTTCTCACTCTGCTCTATACTGTTATCGAATTGTTCTGACTACTTACGTTCCCTTTGCAGAATGAGATTTCTCACGCGAGTCCACATCCTAAGTGCCATTGGAACCTGTGCTATACTTTACTTCGGATGGGTTCTTCCCTCTTTGCACATTAAGACGCGTGTACAGAAAGCTTGGAAGGGCTCGGTACATCAGTTAGTGGTATTTGGGGATGACTGGTCAGACATTGGCGAGTACCGCATATCTCCGCCAGAGAGCTCCTCCATACCTACAAAGGACTCTGACCAAGGAGAGCTATGGACCGAGGTACTATGCAACGAGGTATGTCCGTCGTCTGCAATAAGTTGTTGTACATTTGTTGACATTCATCTCAGCTGGTCTGCGATTATATCGATAACTTTGCTCAATCCCAACCTTCATCAAAGGATGAGGTAAAAACGGGCGCTCTCGTTAGTAACGACATATACGCCAATGCTACATCCCCGAACAAGACCGAATTCGTTCCCCTCGCCGATTTCAAAACTCAAGTTCAACAGTGGATCAATTTCGAAAAGCAGGCAAGGCTCATGCCAGGTCGCCAGTCGAAGGATGAATGGACTGTGTTTACAGTTCTTTTTGGAGTTTGGGATATTTGGCAATATGCTAGATTAGAGAGGTCTAAGGCTATCTTTGCAATAGAGCGCAGCATTGAGGAGTTTTTCCATCATCTTAACACGTTGGCGGAGCACTCGGAGTCCACGATCAAGGTCGTCGTACCACTACTGTTTGATGTTACCTTCCTCCCCCGGTTCCAGAGGCGGAAGGCTGATCCCGCAAACCAATTTGCACAAGATCAACACTTGGCAGTCTATCTATTGGCATATTGGAATACTGCATTGTCTCTTTCTGCGGTCCGCTGGACTGGTGGCGAGATTTTTATGCCAGACCTTGGCAGAATCTTGGTCGGTCAGGTACGCGCGAAACAGCTATACGCAATGAGAATTACGGATGCTACAGGTGCTGGGAAGGAGAGCCCCCTGTTTGACGAGGTGGAGAGACCTTGTCTTCTACCCAATTCGGAATCCGAGGAGTTGGGTAAGCTGCAAACATCCGGTGTCAAAAAATGCTCCTACCCGAGCCGTCATCTATTCTGGTAACTTCCAAGAGCACAACCAAATTGTCTTATTCTAACCACGGCTCCAGGGACGATATGCATCTCAGCGGTGTCGCGCATAGACTCATAGGGAAAGAAGCCGCCTCGCTAATCAACAGCAACAATACCTTCAATACTGACGCACTGGAACAGGCAAAGGCCAACGGAGCGATGAACGGTAGTGGGAGCACCATCATCTCTCCCAACTTTAAACTGCATTTCCCACCAGAATAGTGCTGGGTAGTGCACAACCCAGACTATAATGATCAATGCAGGAATTTGTCCAATGAGAACGGACATTGCTGGATCTAACAAAAGGAGGGTTGCATTCCGGGGAACCCATCAATCACGAGCGCACAACTTGTAAGTGCGCAATCGTGGTCTGGCTGACTATAGTCGCTTCCTTGCATTGCATACTGAGCTGGAATGTCTCAGTGTGCGGCAACGGAAGTCTTGGCCGTTATTGGACGAACGAGAACAAAGGACGGAGTCGCGAATAGCCCGAAATTCATAGATATTTAGGACAATCGCATACCAACGTCTTGGCTGATCTGTGGACAAAGAAATTAAGCCACGAGAGGTGCGGAGAATAATACTGGACAAAGCACCCTTCATTATGCCATAACCTTGGCACTGCTGCATTCTCTTTATTGACGACGAAATGAAATTCTCCCTCAAAGAAGTCTCGTAAATCAAGATCTACCAAGGTCGCCAGCTCCAATGCTGACCGCTCGAGTTCTACCGCCATTACTTTGGTCACCGCCGTCGCAGCTTTTGCCTAGCCATCCCGCTAACTCTACTCCCAGACGAGACGAATTGCCCCTGCTGACGAGGATGGGCCGCGACACGCCTCGTAAAGCTGCTGAGAAGGGCGAGAAGAGTACAAGCAGCCATCGGAAACCATCAAAAACAATAGCAGCCTGGCCGGAGTCTTCTCATCACTCCTCTACTCGTTCAAAGTATGTCGACGGTACATTTCTTTCAGAGCCCAAAGAGCCAGCGGTACGCATGACGCGGAAGAGGACTGCTTCGCTGATCAATATTCCGGTGGAGAACAAGTTGAAGGATGGTAGTCCGACGAATACGAGGAGCAGTAATAGTGCACCATCTACGGGTTCTGGAGAATTCTCAGATCATGTCTGCCTTTGCCAACCTGACCCCAAGATTCCCCGCCCGAGGAATGGTAAGTCTTCCGTTCTTTGTCTGAATGCAACACAACTGAGGCCTTCGTCTTTGATACAAACAAAGCAAGCTTCTTTAATGATAGCCTTTATTGATAACCTCTAAATTCTTTGTAGCTTTTATTCTTTATCGCCAGCACAACCAACAAGCAGTCGTTACCCTTCATCCGGGGCTTGCCAATCCAGAGATTTCGAAAATCATAGGTGAGCAGTGGCAAGCTGAATCCGAAGACGTAAAGCAGGAGTGGAAAGCACTGGCACAGGTAAGGTGGTGGATGGTCCGGCCGTAAGAAGTCGATTCTGATGTGTTTATCAGCAGGAAAAGAATCGGCATCAGCTGCAGTTCCCTGAGTACCGCTACCGGCCTCGCCGAAACGGCAAACCAGGAGCTCTGCCAGAGAACCCCACAGGACAACACACTACTACTGAGAAGTACAGGTGCCCTCTGTGCGGTGGACGTAGCATCCGAACTCCTACAAGCCCGTTCACGACTCCTCAGTCGACCCCTCTGTTGCCTCCACCGAAACATTCTCCAAACTCAACCCCTACAAACAACTATCTACCGACAATGAACAATCTTAGTCTTGAGTCTCCTCAAGCGCGCCGCAATCAACCAGGCCCCTCAAACCTCAGAGATATTCAAGTGCCATACAGCCCGGCAGACTGTCCGATGTACAGTCCGCTCACGTCAGATTCCAAGAGACGGCGGTATAACTATACAGGATACCTACCACCAGGAAGCGCAAGTCGAGTGGATGGGCAGCCACCCTACTCTTATACCTCTCACGCTCGTCGAGACTCTTTACCTCCTATTCAAAAATCACCACCTAATATGGCGAGCATGCCACCTCCCCTTACTCCTCGCAGGGCGTCGGTCGATATGAGTCTAAAGATTCCAGCAGATGTGCATGACCAAAGCAGGAGCGTGGAAGCTATGGTTATGAGCGTGCCGTATCACGTTAAGATTAAGGTATTGGGGCGTATCACTCCCCCTTTGAAGACTCCTGGACCCACGAGCCCTGTCCACAATGTCAGGGGGGCAGTGATTGCCATCGAAGGCGAAGATACAGCGGCTGTGAAAGAGCTCACGCGCTGGCTCTCAAAGTTCTTGGGCAAGAATAAGGAATACCATACCCAAGTCGCCGAACCGCCAAAGGTGCCGGACACAGAAAAAAAGGATGTCACGTTCGCGGATTACTTGGAGTTGATCAAGGAGTGGCATGGCAAGAGCAGGGAAATGGTCGATTTCATCACAACGCCCATCACATCACCTACTACCAACGATGTTGACGACAAGGAAATGAAAGACGACGACAAGGAAATGAAAGACAACAACAAGGCAGACAGGTTATCACCCATGAAGCCGGTCATCCTTCTTCCAACTTACCAACTCCGTGCTGCGGATGTTTACACGTCGCGCATTCCGATCGTGGATGCTTATTCGCCCACGGATCATTGGCAGTGGATGGCAACGCTATGGCGTGGCACTGTCGGGCCTGATCTGACGGTTTACATCAAGGACGCGACACCGGAGGAGTTGGGAAGGGAGAAACTTGTGGATGTGAGTGAGGAGGTGAGGCTATTGACAGCGAGGAAGCCAAAGGGGAGCTGGAGGCTCGATGATGGCGCGTTGAGGCGCGTTGGGTTTGAGGTCGATGAATGGATTCGAGCTGTTGGGATGAGGAAGGATGGACACTAAAGTCAGTCGGGGTGAGATGGGGGAGATGGAACTCGAAGAAATTGAAACTGTCGAGCTGTTGTTTGATTTTGCTCTTACGGAGCTGTCCGGGTCTGCTTTTCGATTTCTGATTTCTGGGAATTTTTTGGTGGTTGATTTAGGTCAATGTTGATAGCGCGAGAGGTGTTGATATGATATGATATGATATGATATGATATGATATAATGATAATGCGAAGCTTTGCTGTTGAAACTGGAGACGTTGGTTGATGAATGCGGAACGGTGATGGGGGACTGAAAGGCTGTTGGAGACTTGAACGCATCACGATTCAGACAGCGGACAGGGGAGTAACATTTCGTAAGGTCAATATTAACGTGGGAAAGGCCCTACCTGAGCTGCTGAAGGCATCTAGAAGGTATTCTGAAGGTACTCTGAAGGTGTTTCTAAAGGCATTTTGAAGCAATTCAAGGAGTTGAATAGAGATTGGAATAGAGACTGGAATAGAAACCGGAATAGAGACTGGAATGGAGGCCGAGATAGAGACTGGAATAAAGACTGAAATATAAATTGAAATAGAGACCGAATTAGAGACGGTTCGCAGAGCTGAACGTTCTCGGCGTTCACATGGAGGTGAGCTGGGGCCTTTCAATCACATGCCAAATTTCGGACTTCCTAGGCCTCACGAAGTCGACCAGCGAACCACGACACGATACTGACACTCGAATCGGTACAACTAGCCGCGAATATCGCTCATTTCGAGGATCCGAGCAAGAGCCTCAAAGCCATGTCAGACTACGGTTGATCAGGCGGACTGAAATCTTCGTGTGCAACACCTGTCCAGCTTTCTTCATGCCCTTTATGCCGCAGCTATCCCACCCGTCCTTCATCATCGCCTCATTCACCAAATACACCTCTCACCGCAGTGCCACTTGACTAGTGCTGTAGGTACTCGAAACAGGCTGCCATGATCGGTATGTCTTCCTTAGGGAGAAAAAAAAAATTAAAATTATGATTCTCTTTGAGTGAGGTCGAATGCTAAATGTTGGAGATAGATCACGTCCTGGGCAGGCCCTCTGTCAAGTTCCGCAAGATACAAGTCCTAGCCGTCGTCTCCTTCTGGTCATTCTACCTGTACAAGTTCGTACAAATTTACCCCTCCAGACCCTACCCCACATTGAACCTTCAAGTGTTGACATATCAATACAGAAGTGACCGTAATGGCCCACCCTTCGTCCGCCGCATCTCCGCCTACTTCTCTAAACGCCTCACAACTTGGCAAACTATTGTCATATCCTTCCTTTGGCTTTACGTCACCCGAAACTTCGGCAAGCTCGTTGGCCTCGAGTGCCCTGAACCTCTTGCAAACCTCTACTCGCGCTCATACTTTCGTGCCACATGGGTGACAACCGCATTGGACGCCGGCTTCTGGACCGCTATGCGTATCCGCCGCAAGTGGATGCGAGATTTACTCTCCATGGTATTCACCGTATACTACATGATCTGCGCGGAAAAGGCCGACGAGAAGGTCAGGAAGGTCAGAGGAACCTTGACCGTGGATCACTTGCGTGTGAGTTGGAACAAAGGGACAACGCCTTACCTATCATTCTTCACAAAATTGGTGCGGCCGCGGCTTATGAAGTATCCTCCGCGAGCTATTAGGATACCCAGACCACACGAAAGCTCATATAAAGATGCAGTGCACGCGTGGCTTTACTTCGATGGTCCGTTATCCGCGTTGAAGAAGCACACAAAGGTCATTTTGGACATACCTGGTGGTGGCTTTATCGCTATGGATCCACGGAATCATGACGACAAGCTTATGGGATGGGCCGGGAAGACTGGTCTTCCCGTCCTGAGTCTCGACTATAAGAAAGCTCCAGAGCACCCTTACCCATACGCATTGAACGAATGCTACGACGTCTACCACACCATCGTCGCCTCACGCGGCCGCTGTGTGGGCCTGTCAGGGGAACACATTCCCAAAATCATAGTCTCAGGCGACAGTGCAGGTGGCAATCTCGCCGTCGGCATGGTCCTCATGATCCTCCAAACCGGTTCCACAGACACACGCCGCTGGCAAGGCGAACGCGAGCTCCCACCACCATCCGGCGTCGTCCTCATCTACCCCGCTCTCGACATGAACATCGGAAACTGGATGACAGACGAGCAAATGGCACTCATCCGCGACCGCCGCGTCCGTAAGACGAACCAAGGCATCCTCCGCCGCAAAAGTGACGACTACCGCCACCTAGCGCCAAACACGCCCCACGTCTCCGACGGTGAGGAATCAGACGACGACCGCATCACAGCGAGTCCGTGTCCCGAATCACCCCCGCCGTCTCGGTGCGCCACACCCCCCGCCAGCACAATGGTTCTCACATCCCCGCAAACCATGATCCACCTCTCCGCCGCACACACAGGCAAAGACAGAAACAGCATAGTATCGCCTCAACCCCGCACCCCAGCCACCGGCACCACCACCATCCCCAACGCCCCTTTGACAGAAACACTCGCCGCCATATTCCCCGCGCCGCCAGTCCACCAGCTGAAAACCCGCCTAGCAATGTCTAGCATGATATCATATTTCAACGACCGCATCCTCACGCCCGAAATGATGCGCGCAATGATCATCCTCTACATCGGTCCCCACAACCGGCCGGACTTTTCAACAGACTTCCTCCTCTCCCCGCTCCTGGCGCCGGAATCGCTCCTCGCGAAGTTCCCAAAGACTTATTTCTTAACTGGGGAGCGCGATCCGTTAGTTGATGATACGGCTATTTTTGCTGGGAGGTTACGGCAAGCGAAGCGCGCGGCGTGGATTGATGCAAAGGAGATGGGGTTGGATTGGGCGCGGGGGGAGAGGGAGTTTGAAGAACGGGAGTGGGTGGAGGTACTCTTAGTGCCGGGGATTAGTCATGGGTTTTTACAATTTGTAGGTGTGTTTCCCGAGGGGTGGAAGTATATTTTTAAGTGTGCAAGGTGGATGGAGGAGTGTTTTGCAGGTCTGGAACAAGAAAAATGGAGAAATAGGGAAGCGAATTGGAATGGGTTTGGGGAGAAGGTTAGTAAGAGGGGTGGTGAAGGGGGAGGGAGGGGGAGAGAGAGATCTGATTATTCTGGCAGTATGGCGGGTTTGCAGGAGGCTGTTAATGGGATGGCTAGAGATGGGAGGGGGGGTTGGAAACATCATCAGAGGACTGGGACTACGTCGTCGGCAGATGAGGATAGGCCGCTTGAGATGACGCTGAGGGGCTCGGTTTCTAAAGGGAGGGCGAAAGGGAATAGAGGCGTTGGTGGGGCTGGTTCTGATGCTGGTGCTGAACAATATCTAAACGCCACAAACGGGAGTGTAGGGAGGAGAGGTGGGGTTGGCAGAGGGAGTAAGACCCGCAATGGGCGGAGAAGGAGTCTTGTTAGTTTGGCGTCTGAGGACGATTTGTTGGGAAGGAGGATGAAGGGGTTGACGGGTGGATTGATGGGTTCTCAGGGCGGGAGGGATGATGCGCCGCCTACGCCCTGAGGTGGATGCCATTATTTGTATTTCGTGCACTGGAGTTGGGAGGGGCGAGCATTGTTTGGAGACGGTGTTTTTGGAGAATTTTGGCATGGACGGAATATCCATTTGATCTATGAAGGCAGAATATGCGACATGTTAGCAAAATAATGGCGAAATATGTATCAAATAGCTCTTTAATGGCGAAATATATATCAAATAGCTCTTAATAACTATTATGCAGCTATCTATCTTCAAAAGCCTTTCGAGAGTACTTTCCTCGTAAAAGTCGTTAAAAATGCTTTTCTCTAAACCCCAAAAACAGCAGAACACCGGTTAAATAACTCAACGCTTCCCTCTCTTCAACCGACATTCATGAACTACTGCGTCTCCTGCTGTCCCTTCGTGCCCTCGACCTCGACGGGCTGGTGAAACACAGCAGACATAGAATCTCCCAATATCTCCATCCCCGCCTCAATCTCCGCCTCGGAGATAATGAGCGGCGGCACGAATCGCAGCGTGTTGGTACCACAGGTGATAACTAACAGCCCCCGTTCACGAGCAGCAGTAACGACGGGCGTGGGGTCTTGAGTCAACTGAAGGCCGAGAATCAGACCGTTACCTCTGAACTCCGTCACTACATCCGGGAAGCGTTTCTGAAGCGCCTCAAAATGTTTGCGGAAAACCTTCTCCTTCTCAAGGACCGATTTCTGGAGCTCTGGATCTGAGAGTCGAGTCAGGACGTAGTGGGCTACTCGCGAGCCTAGCGGGTTCCCGCCGAAAGTAGTGCCGTGGTCACCAGTGACAATTTTCGTAGCTACGGCTTCGTTGACGATGGTTGCGCCGATTGGAAAGCCGTTGCCGAGAGCTTTGGCCGTGGTGAGGATGTCTGGGTGGGATTCGGCCGGGAGCGCACCGTGGGCCCAGAGCCGGCCTGTACGGGAGAGCCCGCATTGGATCTCGTCGTAGATGAGGACGGCACCAACTTCGTTGCATCGCTGCCGCAGCGCTGAGAGGAATTCTGGTGTTGCTACGTTTACACCTCCTTCACCTTGAATAGGCTCTACGATGACTCCGCACGTCTTATCCGTTACTAGGTCCTTGAGACCCTCAATGTGATTGTATGTTCCATACTTGAAACCTGGGACCATTGGTGAGAATGGTTTCTGGTATTTTGGGTTTGGCGTGGCGGATAGCGAGCCCATGGTTCGGCCATGGAAAGAGTTGTAGAAGGAGACGAATTCGTATTTGGCGCCAGAAGGGTCGACGACCTTGCCGACTTTGCGGGCAAATTTGATGGCGGCCTCATTGGCTTCGGAGCCGGAGTTGCAGATGAAAGCTTTAGAGGCTGTTTGCATGCCGCCGGAGGCGAGTGTCTTTTCGACTAGAAGTTTGGAGAGTGTACCGGTCCAGGGATTGTGGTAGAGATTGGAGGTGTGAACAAGGGTTTGAGCCTGTAGGTTGTAAGTATCCAAACGTGGTATGATGTCCAAAACGCTTTTGGGTGTGTGATGAAGCGATACCTGGTGTCCCAATAGCTTCGCCATCTCCGGATCACAATGCCCCAGCGCGTTCACAGCGATTCCAGCAGTGAAGTCCAAATATTTCCTGTTTTCGACATCCCATAGATAGCATCCTTCTCCTTTCTGAAACATAGGCGGTGGGCGGACATAGGTTGGGACCATGAAAGGTAGCTGGTCGTTTACCAGCCGGGCTGTTTGCGATGACTCTGAGGGGTCTGGGGAGTGAAGAGAGGATTCTCTCTGTATTACCGTGGTCAATGCCATATTTCTAACAAATGTTTACTTCATGAGAGAATAGAGAGTGAATACTGACTGTAATTGACTCCTTCACAGCTCCCGGAAGATTAGAACTTGCTACTGCTGCAGAAGCGGATGACGCATAACATCTGCATTGCGAGCTGACGACAGCGGTCCTCGGGCTGGCTATCGCAGCATATAGCCGCTTAGAAGAAAGCCGTAACGCCATTAAAAGTGAAAGAAAAACAAAGAAATGAGGGTATCTTTTTATCACTTCGGTGTTGATCGGACTAGAGAAAAGCTGGGGTTAGAGAAAAGCTCTGGCAGCGTGACTGAAAAATTCCACCGCTATCGATAAGCTTTTCTCCATAAGTGAGCTTCTAGCCGATCTCGGACTTCTTCTCCGCCACAATCAACGCCTTCCCGATTTCCGAAGTGCCTTCAGTCTCTGAAAATATACACATAACGTTCCCATAAGCTCCGGGAAGCATTTTGGGTACTCTATCGAGACATCGAATATGTACATACATGGGCCCTGAGGCTCACAGTGACGCCACCGGAGGACCTCGGTGATCTGAAGGGAATATGTATTTGTAAACAATGAAGCATGTCATTATTCTCCAACCAAAGCAACACTCTTCTGCACATCTTGATAATCATCACCGTTTTACCTTCTTTCTAATGCCAGAAGCTCTCTTATCGGTAGTCTCAATCGCCTAGAATGATAAGCAACAGGAATGTCGTCTTTTCTTTTGAATTTATTAGTCGGTCTACTCTCATCGTCCATGTCCAAATTAGAACGGGGTTGTCCATTAGGGCTCGGCATATTTGAGCGCTGGGTCTGGATCCTATATTCTTTCTGCATAATTGTAGTCGACTCTACCCATCAAATACGCAGTCTTTGTCAGGGGCCCATTTAGAGCAGTATCGCCGTTAAATTCATTCTCGAACGATTGGTGGATGCATTTGTTTCTCAAAATAGTGTTTAGTTCCTTTTGTAAGCATTTCTGGGCGCTATAAATATATCAATGTCTGCACTCCTGTTACTGGCATTGACTTTTTGCAGTATTGGCATACAGTTGTGGCAATGCCTATCGGTAGCTTTACTTCCATGCTATGCTTGGTAGGCTTTCATAGAAGTACTCCAACCGATGAATATGTTCCTCTATCGTTTTCGAAATCTATCTTTCGCACGTCCCGGAAATCGAGCCGATTCGATACATCGTGCCTTCCTAGCGGTTTTGGCTCCAGAAGGGGTGCGGCCCCATCAGGGCATGCAACCATCTTGCCATGAGATGAATGTGCTTCACGATCTTTCCCATATATGTATGCCGAGCTTCCGCATTCCCCAGAAGGACCCCAGTTACATTTACCGTATCCAGGAAACAGTGCTTCGACAAATCCTTAAATCCAAAGTTAGCGCCGTTCAACTCTTGCCAGCCAACACCTTCACCTCTGCACCACATTCCCACTCATGATCCAGTACTTGTGTTTCATCTGGAGGTCCCAGCGGCGTCACTCCTCGGCGGTCGTGTTGTTAAAGGAGGTCATGTGGAGCACGGCCAGGCTCTCTTCCAGGTACATACCGATTTCCGCGTGGTCAAAGGGCCCCTCGTTCAACCCCGAGCATACTGTCGCAAAAGTGAAGGTAACAGTGACGTTTCTTGCGATCTTACGAATTGCGGATTCCACCATCGATACGTTCTATCCCGTAGTCCTAACGTACCAATCCATAGGGAAGACTCCAAGGACTTATAAACACCAGTTAGGAAGATATTTACTCTCTTTATCACTTTTTACGGCCTTTGCCTCATAGTATCGGCTTCGGCACTGGTATTGACTGCAAAATCCATTGGCCACACACCAACTTGTGAAATGGTAATGGCTACTCAGTCATGTCCACATCCGAGTGCCATATTTCGCAATACCATTGTCACAAATCTCATGATTCTCATTTCTTAGGCTATAGAGTCAAAGGGCCGTCGTCTGGTTTCTCTGAACCAAGCGCCAGAGGCGGCGTATCAGAGATGGGGACAGAAACCTCGATCATATTTGGCCAACTTCTGAACTCCATGCCAATCTCGCACGATCTCATCGTCCATTTCCACAACTCCAAGGCTCTCTCTTTAAAATGCATCGTCTTTGCCGATCATTAACTTTTGGCTCTTTTTGGGGTGTGTTTGTAAGGCGCTTAAATCTCTTATTTTTGTTGGAGACATCCGGAAAGAAGCCACCATAGGCACGTATCGAAGGATCGAGATACCTAGTAATCAGACATGGAATCGTAAGGATGTGTATGGAGCGAGCAGTGATGCCCTCGGTTGGGCTCATGTTTGATACCGCGGACTGATAACGAACGAATATCTCGTTTCGAGTTCCGCCACCAGTTCATCATCGCAAGAATGCATGAGGTAGAGTGGAACAATTCGTTATTCCTCACATTATGAAGGTCGTGGTGTAAGTCTTGTCATGACCACGCTATTCCATTACGTATTCAAAGCCGAAATTCTGCTCATTAGATGTCGTCCGTGAAAAGCTGATGGACTGCATTTTAACCGCTGGGTCCAGGTCCGCAGCCACATAGGCCCAATGTGCCCACGATATTATTGATCCTATGAATTTGCGCACGCTCTCCCGGAATTGTCTGGAGACACTGGCTCCAACAACCATTTTGGATAGTGAATGTAGATGCCATAAATCTCGAGTCGGGAGCCAGACCATATGGAGATGACGAGAAATAAAGGCCGTGGTATTTCTTCCTGCGAGGTTTGCAAATTGTCAGTGGAGGGGCTCCATGAGCTGGCTTCGTACATAAGGATTGCTTAGTGCCTAGGTGCTGCTCATAACTGTAAGTGGGACGACGATTAAAATTTTAAGCTAATTGCTGAACAACACATTCCTAACAGCAACGCATGAGAAGGGTTGAGTTGGACTAGAGTAAGCACTAACGTTGGAAGACAGTCTGAACACATGATATGGGTTGCTATGAAGTTGAAGAAAGAAGAGATCAGGCCGCAATGCAGCTGGCTTCTGGATCTGCCAGCCAACAGTCGGTATATAGCCTGGTAGGGAAATCAGAGAATTGCGGTGCTTTGCATGATTGAAGCATGGTACTCCCTTGAATCCCACATCGTCCCGGTAATCTCTGAAGGCATGTGTTTGATACCTAGATACAGAAATGTATGGGCTCCTCCCGCCACCGGACCGTGCTATCATCCTGAATAGTATCGCAGTATCTGGAATTATAGGTGAGTTGCAGAAAAAAGATGGATTCATGTCGGAGGGCAACGCTGCTCGGCGGCTTCCCCCAAAATGTCTCTCCACACTCGAATCCCTGTTCGAAGCCTTTCGCACTGATGGCGACATGGGAGCATGGAGAACATGTACCGATTTGGCGAACATGCAACATTTTCTTGTTTCGTGAGCCAACGTAAGCTCTTTCGTCGTGCAAGTTTGGTATAGTCCGAACAGATCCACATAATAGGGAATCCAACCAGCATCCAAAATGGATATGGTTGAAAGCGAAGACACGATCCAATCCACCGTATCTTTGCACGAAAGGGACATTCTTTGTATATAGATGAGATGCTTCGAAGTGATAATACCTTTGGATAGAATTATGAGTTCCTATATCCGCCTTGAGTAAGACGGAGTCCGTAAGACGCATAATGGAAGGAATATAGCACTGCAATGCCATATCATTTTTCTGACCATGTAAGGATAGGACTCTGATCATAAATTTCGGGGCTATAATTGTCTTTTGAGCCTATGTCGCATCTGTTTGAGTGCTGTATTACTACTCCGACATATGCTAACTGCAGATAAATGTTTTCTGCTACGAAATCGAGACTGGATGTGAGTATTCCCGTTTGCAATAGAGATGACGGATAAAGGAAAAAGAAGCGAGAAAGCAAAGACGCAAGCAGAGAAGATATAATAAGAGGCAGCGGTACACCGCTACTCATGAATAACCAAGAACGAGTGGTCTGGTTGGAAGAATAATGCTGTTCCCCAAAAATAGCCGTATGCTAACCATCGAGCCTATGCCATTATACGCCTCAATTCGTGACCACAGCCGTGCTTCATAGATCATACTCATCACCGCCATCTCCAACTGCTCGCATTTACCTTTCCACCACAGTGTCTCAACTATCCCGAACACCAACCAAAGAGAAGAGAAATATGAAAAACCAACTATTCACTCCCAATCCTTCCACTGCCTCACGTTGTCCGCGAGCTGCTCCTTTAATATCTCCCGCTCTATTCCCTCCGGCATACTCCCAATCCCTCCCTGCCGAGCCCTCCACTCCCCTCTCCCCTCCAGCAACCTTAACAGGGATTTATGCTGTCTCTGCAGATCTATCTCGACTCGCTTCCTCTCCGTCGCTTTCTTGGCTAAGTAAACGAAATCGTCATCCTCGATCGCCCTCTGCCAAACCCTCCTCATACGTGGGGAGTAAAGCTGACAGCTAGTCCCACCGAGACTTTCCTCGTTTGGGACGAATTGAATGGTTCGGTTGAAGTCGTTAGCCAGCTTAGAGCCTGATTTGATGGCAGGCCACACGACGTCATCGTAGCACTCTTCGCAGACTGTAAATTCAGGCAGACGCGGGATGAAATGCCAGCCTTGATTGATTACAAGATTATCGCGTGGACATTCATGCTTGTATGCGTTTTCCTTGGCGAGTTCGATGAAAGGACGGAGGTCCGGAGTACGGCGGTCTCGGGCGGCTTTCTCATCGATTTCAATGAGAAGGTCAAGGTATCTAGAGAAGCGGCGGGAGTTGGTTCGGACGGAGCAGGTGAAAGTTTGGCGAGGATCAGCAGGGTAGATACGCGTGAAGTACCCGCGGAGTGAAGGCAGGAGAGCTTCAAGTTGATTTAGGTCGCAGGGGCAGATAGCAAAGTTGGTAACATGGGCACCGTGTTGGTCTAGGATGCCGTACCACGTGCCAGGATATTTTCGAGATCCTGGACAGGGATTCTCAATTTCGCGGATTGTCGCAAGAGCATAGATGAGATCTAAACTCTTTCTCTGCTGCTTGACAGTGAGAAGCCAAGCTAGTCGCACCCATGGTGAACTAAAATCACAATTCTTCCGGACTGAGCGTTCCTGTCGGCGAGCCTGCTGGAAATATGGAGCAAATCGGGTATTAGCAAATACAGCATCAAAACAACTTGGGCAAACGTCGAAGTTACGGCAATTTTCAAGCGTGTACCAGTCGTCATATTTGCTGGTGTAATCCGGCCTCGGACAAGGTGGAAGCGGAGTTTCTAGAGTAAATTGAGCTGCCTTCCGGTCGTTTCGCCTATCGACATAGCTTGAGGTTGACCTTACAGAATTAGATCTCTGTCTTGTGAGTCGAGGTACCTCCTCTGTTGCCGTATGGCGTGATGTCAGCAGTGGCCGCGAAGACTGTATGTTCTCCCGCGACTGGGTGGTCGAGGGAGATGATACATTGGTGGGTGATCTAGGGTACGCAGGAGATATCGGCCTTTCATATATGGCTGGATGCAATGGGTGAACTTGGTAGCTTTCCTCTGATGGCATAAACGTTTCGATATCCCTGTCATCAACTGGATATGGAAGAACTGTTTGAGGCCTTGCCGGAGAAGGTGATTGTACGTCTATGCGTGGAGCGATTGGAATTGGCATGGTTTCCTGTCTGCCATGCCGTGATATAGGCCTTGAACGGTGATTCGTAATAGGAGGATAGGTAGAATTCCAATCCACTTCAGTGGTACCAATGCGGGGAGGTGACTGCAGGGGCATTGGATTCGTGAATACAACCGAGAGCGGCGAAGCGGGCCTTGATGAGGTCCTCGATCCGGGCCTAGAGTTGGGATTCGAGCCAGGAGGGGAATGAACTCCATTAAAGGGAGCTAAAGTAGGAGATCGTGGGGGAGAAACTGCCCAAGGGCAGTCGCCGACCAATGGAGACCCGGGGCGAACATCTTGGTATTTCCTTGGACTCCTTGCATAAGGTGTCTCGACCGGGTGAGGCCTGCCGGCTGGTATTTGTTGTGGCAGCGATACATTATATAGGTGTGAGCTTGAAGACCTTGGAGACTGTGGTGGTGGTGGAGTTGATGCTTTGGATGCACCAGGGCTCAAACTGTTGGAGGACTCGTTAGCTTGTCGAGAATCTGAAGATCGTGGAGTCGATCGAGGTTCTTTGGCAGTATCGTGAAGGGAAGTCCTTAGGTCTTCTTTTTGTAGGTCGCCTTTGACAAAAGAGTATCTCGAGGGTTTTCTCCGATTTCGAAGTTTTGCAGACTCATCGACGTCCACATCAGAGTCATCAAATAGGTCGACTTTACTTTTCCGAGGCGATTGAACTGAATCGTATCGCTCATGTTTTTGCTTCGCCGGCTTTGAATTTTGATCTTTGATCCCATCCCAACCATTGCGGCTGGGAAATGACCTTGGCACACTAGAACTTAGGGGAGTTATAACTTCCGGAGACAGGAAGTATTCGCCGGATGTCCGAGTACCTGCTGCTTTAGCAGGCTTCGAGTATGCATAAGGACTTGGCTCTCGTCTAGAAAGGATAGGCGAATCGTCAATAGCAGTCTTCAGATGCGGTATGTTTCCTCGGTCAACAAAGCTCCTTCTCCGTCCGTCCCTGGTTGTGCTCGACGATGCTGCAGACGTGCCATGACCAGAGACCAATACAAAACGTCTCTCGTCGTTCTGATTGCTCTTGGGTTGTTCTACTTCCAGCATGATCGGCTCTTGATCGACAAGACCCCGCGAGTGGACTTCACCGCTCGATGCATCGCTGAGGGTTGTAGCAGAAGGAAACTCTTTGGCAAGAGAGTCACTTTCGTCCTCGACACTTGGAGACGGTGGCCATCGGGGCTTCTTCCGGAATTCTGGCTGGGGACGGTTCGTGGGGATTCGTGAAGGATGTGGAGGACTTGCGTAGGAATAGCGAGGGTTATAGGAGTAGCCATCTGAATTCAAGCTGTTCATGCCCGTTAGCGACGGTGGATTGAGGACCCCGTGTGAGGGAGACTTGAGCGCAAACCTCGAGTAGCCATCTTGGTCTCGCGATCGAGCATAGTATGGGTCTTGTCGTAGCTGGTGAGAAGGATGGTGGTCGTATTGCATCGTCAGGTCAGAAGACAGATGGAATGAGGAGCTGAAGAGGAGCTAAAGGTATAGAAATAGGGCAAGCAAAAGAAGGACTTGAGCGAGGAAGCGAGGATGCAAGAATCCGAGGATATTGTCAATAGTTCGGAGTTAACGATCACATTATTGCCTTCCTTTAAAATTTCTATGTTGGGTGACGCAGCGGTTGCGAACTCCAAGACTTGTCGGTGGGGAGGATCCAAAGCAGCCACCACTCACCAACCATGCCGCCTTGCCTTCGTTTCCTGTTACAGAGAACTTTGATGCAGGTCGGGCCCCTTGCCGGCCCTTGCAAAGAGGCGAAGAACGATTGAACGCCACCAGAATAACTTATTGGGCCCGATGCAGCAGGCCCTTGTGATCATGGTTGAGGCGGACACCGCGTCTTTCTCGGCCCTGGAGGGCCTCTGCCGTAAGCATTTCCTGGAGAAAGAAACATCGCCACAACACCATACTGTCCTATTTTTACTTTCAATACTACCAGATAATTCGCCATATCATCGCGTGTCCATATTTACCAATAACGTTCCTGTCTTCCGTTTTCCCCCTGAATTCTGCTCTCTTCTGTTGCATTATCAACCATTATGCAACCGCCGGCATGGCCATATCACGATATGTTGTACTTGTCCACGAGCTGCAGTTCCTGTCGTGCCCCAACGCCGTAACACATTCAAACCATCTACAAAGTATCAATCAACGCCTCCCACTTGTCTCTGCGACTCTTGTATTACCTCATCACCTCATGAAGTCGGGGCAGAGGAATAGCAAACAATTACTGCACATTTAGATCCGTCGCATATCGACACGCACGTGGACCAAACCGCAGCCTCGAAATTTGGTAACTTATATCCTTCTTTCATCAACATGATCAAACTACCTTAGAAGTGCGAATGTCGGAGCTCTCCGTCGAAGCGGTGAGAGCCTCATGGTTCATCCGCCCCAGCCACCACCATCCCCAGCCTTGCCAACGTCGTGAGATGAAGCTGACAACTGAGCCGCAACATAATACTGCAAGAAACGCCTTTTTTGACATGAAAAGCGAACCAGAACCTGAACAACGTTTGAGCATAGTCTTTCTTGAAGACGGCTGTTTGAGCTCGCAAGGCTGACAGAGGGAGCGAGTCCATAAGGCGAGCAATTCCTCGTATTGAGCTGAGAAGACCCGCAGTCACTTCCGAAGCAGCCGTAGGAGCCTCGCAGGGGAACTATTCATGAACCCCAGAATCGCAACATACCTCTGTGTCAGCAATAGCAGGAATGACGCGTCGGTTGCATTGGTAGAGGCTAAGATATTTTGGAGGTACCTTGAACGCTTTCAACAACGCGCGTGCCCTCCATCAACACCATAGTCTTCAATTCGGACCGGTCAGCAGCCTTCCTTTGATGATTCGCCCTAAATTTCAACTAGTATCTGAAATATTTACGTATATATCCTTTGCCTCCTTGAAGATATAGCCTCCCATCCGGTCAACCGGCGCTAGGAATCCATTTGACTTGTGCACGCTTGGCGCAGAACTGCCAGACACATCAAGGTCTCCACAGAATAACCAGGGCACTAGTATATTGCTCCTCTTTCCTTGGTGACGTTCCGCAATTGGAGAGTGATATTGCTGCCTACGCACTGACCGCCATTCCGCATTTGGACACAAATTGCGATTGAGTGATGAACCTGTCATCACGTTCAACGGAAGTAACATAATATATCTCAGAGCTTCGTGGCCATCCCCTCCGAATCCCCTACTATGCTTAAGCAAGTCTTGATTGCCATTGTTGAGATCGCGACGGGCATGACGGACTTGGTCTTTTGAAGACGAACAGATACTCCTTGTAGATAGATGGCGGAGTGACACAACCAGAAGTGTGTGGTTTTTTCATTTCTGTCTAGAAATTCTTCTCGGTTTAATCAGCCGTTCATCGTTTTTACTAAGTCCGCCTCTCAGGGATCATTCTGTCTTCACATTCAATTATCAACTGTCACTGCGATAACGATGATCATCAACAATTCTACTAAGCATCTCTATGCGACGTGTATGGCATTTTAACAACAGCCATCTCATGGACTCTGCTCCCCTCCGAAAGTGTTCTTTCCATAATTTTCTTGAACCCCCTACCTGTATAGGACTTTGCGCATACGAAACATAAGCAGGCTTGCTGCTAGCCTTGCTAGTCTCCAGAATAGCCTATCCAGCCTCAATGGATGTGGGCTTGGCAAGTGGCTGGTCTTGAATATCTATGGAGCAGCTCCTCCTCGTCGCACATGCGAATTGACTGTGATTGGGCGCCATGATGGAAGAAGATATTTCTAACACTTTCTGTACTACTATTATAGAGAGAAATTAGCAGGTGGTTTCGATGCCAAAGGCGAAGCATGTGACCCTGGGTGCATCTTGTTCACCTCCAAATTTATTATTTCACTTCTTCACTTGCTCTGGATTAATTTCCTGGCCTGCAATGATTGGACGTCCGCCTTTGTTCACTCTCTCTATTCAGAAGAAATTTCAGGATTAATTTCAGCCAGCCGAATTGTCTTTCGATGTCCAATTTCGCTCATATCTCACTCTTTCCCTTCCTCTTCCACCCTGGCTCTCATCACATTTCTTTTCCTCCCACCCTCACATCTCTTGCGGGTATTCTCCTCCCTTTATTCATATAATCCTTCCAACTCACTCGAACACGTCTGTAGGCAAAATTTTCACTTCGAACAAGATTTGAAGTCTCACCTTGTCGAAATCATCACAAAATGAACGAGCGTCAAGGCCGCACTCCCCGGTTGAGGCGCGCGACGGCAATGGAGTCCTTATCATCCGCATCCAGCGGAAGCAGATCTCAAACCTATATCGCCCTTAGTGGCCCTGCTCATCATGAGCTTGGTGGTTATGGCCTGTCATCCGACCCACCGGTCAATTCAGACTCTCTGGAACTCTCCACAGAGGGGGTCATCAGCCATCATGTAAGCTGCGATATCTCTGCCGATGAAGGCGTGGTTTCGGGAGCAATCCACCATATGCGCGACACCTTGGCCAAGGCAGATCAATATCAACATGTCAATGACGCGTTTTCTCCACCCGCTTCCCCTGAACCCAACATATTTGCTATTCCCCACCACGAGACGTTGGCACCCGAGCATGCTCCCCTGAAAGATGCCACTACATCAGATGGGCATGGACAGAAGAACATTGAGCTCCTGGAAGCCCTCTGTCGGAAAGAAGGAGTGGATGAGAAGGTGGATGTGGTCACTCTTTTGGCTAACCAGGCGCAACGTCGTCGAAAACAAATACATGACGAGAGACTCGGACTGGTAAGTACTTCGCTGCGATTCCTCATGCCCACATTGTCATACAACGTGATGATATCTAACAACATGTAGGACGCTCCGGTCGCCTTCCATAATCGTGCTCAACGGCGTCATCAGAACCACCTCGCTCTGGGTAAAGATGTGTCCGCGACTGAACTTGCTACAGGTCAGCCACCTCGACTTCCATGGAGCGATATCGATGAGCAGAAGCCGTCCCTGTATCTGCTAGACGAGAATCCGTTTGCCAACCACCTCTCAGAGAACCTTTCCCCTGCGGATGTGTTGAAGGCATACGAGGAGGGATACCACGGCCCAAATCTGATGTCTTTCGTACATGCTAAAGCAGTGGTGGAAGGCGACGATGAGTCACGAGCCAAATTTCTCTATAAAAAGTACTTGGAGGATGATGATGATGATATCTCTCTGCCTCCACAGTTCACCTATGTTGAGAGAGGTTATCCCGAAGATGGCAACTCAATGCATCATGCTTCACCAAGCCTCAGAGAGGCTTTTGAGGTGAGAGTCGCTCGCGCTGGCCCAGGGACGGATACGCCAACTACGGCCATCAACGTTGGCAGCGAAGAAGAGGCTACGAGGTCGCATAAAGGCAAGGGCGCAGCGCTTCCAGGTAGGCTTACACTACAGGCTGCTCAGAATCGCAGACTGAACGCTGAACGTTTGCAAGGCGATCTTATCAACCCATTCCAAGGTGTCAACCCTATATTGGCTGCGTCACCGGTTAAGCCCGTTGAGTATCCCGTATCTCCGACTACGCCAGTCAAGAGACACTCGGCTCTAGAAAACCTGCAGCAAATGAGCCTTCTGGAAGCCAATGCGCTTGCTACCAGCTTGCCACCGCCGAAGTTCCCAATTCGAAGCTCGCCAAAGCCCGCTGGATCTTCGCGTTCTTCTTTCATCAATGGTGGTGATGTACTGACCGGGTCCCGTGACGAGGAAAAGGCTAAGGTAACTTTATCCGAATCTCTAAATGCACTACAAAGTGATAGGAACTCTTCGATGCGTCGATACTTGGGGATGAACGGTACATTGATGTCCAAGCAGGAGATACCCTCAGCCACATACGTGAGCAGTGGTGTACAAACCGAGGACAATATTGTCGACGATGCGCCTAGTGAGAAGAGTGATGAGGATATGTTCACTTTGGAGGGCCTTCATCGCGCACTGTCGTCCGTATGGCCGGATGAATTACCCCGGGGAATCACCAACGCCCTTCCCGAGCTCGTGCCATATAACTGGGCTGCCCACGGTATCCCTGGACTTTCGACACCAGGTAACAACTACGTCTTCACAGGCAGCGAGCCAGGTCCGTCGTCCTTTTCCGGTTTGCCACAGCAAGCTCCTATTGTTCAACCCGGACCTGGGGGCAAGGCCCCCACTGGTAAGAACCTACGGTACATCACCTATTTGGCCGAGCACCTGTCTACGAAGCAACAGGAGCTCGAAGACACATATAACGAATTCTTGAATGTACGAAGTCAATTCCGCAACTACCGAGAACATGTCAGTAGTCAGACTCTTAATGAAATGAATAACATGACTGAGGAGCTGGACCATCATCGTGGAAAGTTCGCTTATCTTGAGGAACGCAACGCGTTGCTAGAAGTTCTCTTGAAACACGTCTGCGGCGAGCGATTACCAGCCAGCGAACTCGAGCCACTGCTGCGGTTCGCACACGAGGAGCTCAACATACACAATATACCCGACCCGGTGACCTCATCTGGCCCATCTCCCAGTACTGTTCCCCGAGACCAACAAAACGCATCCAATGCCGGATACGGAGGACCCGCCTTTGCCTCTGCACGCATCAGGCTCGATACACAGCAGGCTCTCGACTTGTTCATGGAGAATAGAGTTCTGCGGGAACAACTCCAAACAACACAGTTGAAGATGAACGCGATTGAAGCGAACTGGGAAGCCCATTTCTATGAAGCTGTCCAAGAAGCCGTAGCAGCCTGGACTGGAACTCAGCAAGCTGAAGACCGCTACCACACTCTTTCTGCTGCAAACCACGTTTCCACGAGTACGACAGGGGAGTTCTCCTCCTACCACACTGCTCCGCAACAGAACTCGAGAGTAATTAACCACCCACTCTACGACACGGATGATGATGATGCTAGTCCGGTAGGTGGTGAACGTGTAAAGTGTACGATGCAGTAATATCTCCACTGACACCCCACTGAAACCACAGCCGCTTTCCCTGATGATAGAGGCGGAGGAACCGCCCGAGAGCAACTAATGCACGACTCATGATACTATGAACCTACGAACCTACAAACCTACGATTTCCGGAACAATAGAACGAAGGAACGAATTGAAAAACGGGCTTACTTTGGAACCTCGGGCTTGTGGTCTCTGGCTTGGTCTTCGACATTGTTTCTGAATCCAAACTTTGGTAAGTCTACTACTATGCATGACACACATGTTTTCACCTCTTGGCCAATGGAAAATGGATGGATTGGTGCTTGGTGGAATATGGATGTGATTGGAGGTTGACGGAAAACGGACGAAAAATTAGCGATGCATTTGATGAATGGAAAATGGGTGGCTGAAATGGAACGGCGAATAAAAACCCCTTATAGATTGCACAACTACACACTTTGTACCCTGGAGCATACTCACCGCGTGGCCCACGGCCTCTTCCAGCATTAATTATTGCTGCGTGTTACACTTGTCCCATTTGTTCCACCACCTCTGTCCGCCTGCACATAAGTTTCGCTCATAAGATCGACGTGGGCGAAGTTGGAAGTCATTAATAATATTTTTGATGGGCGCTAGCTCTTCTAGGTTTGTAATGTAGTAATAAAATGACCCTCCTTCCTGGCGTGAGTACTTAGAGTTTGTAAGTCATACTTTAAATAAAGTTCTATAGCGTTCCGGAGGCGATATACTGTAGGAACAGGTGAATTAGTTTGGACCTCAGAGTCACAGCCAACACCAAGTTCTATGCTGCTGCGGCCTTCGAAATCAGTGTAGTTGCTTGTAGTATTAGTGTTGGTATTAGTAGTATTGATGATGTTGACAGCCATGATAGTAAGCGTTCATTGTTTTATCTCAGTTGACCCAGCCCCTCTGTGAGGAATTGGCGGCTGCTTAGTGTGCAGCCCGGTTCCACATTCCATCTGAAATTATGCAAGCGCACGTGCAGGCGGTAAGCGAATACCTCCCAGAGGGTCTGAGGGGAAATGGACGTGCTTTGCAGCCTCATAAGCAGAATATTATCCTACTTTTTAAGATAGAACTTCCCCGCCATAGCTTAGATCTTTCTAAAACTTAAAGAGCTACTTCCTCTTACTAAAAAGAAGCTGCTCTCCAATTTTTAGAAAGCTTTAAGACCTAGTAAGGACATACGCCTATAAAAGAGTAGATGGTTCACGTTTTAAATATCTTTAGTATTTACTTAGCGCTATATATCGCCCCCTAATAGATATCTTAGAGTTATAAAAGCCTAAAAATAAGATATATAGGTATCTTAGGAATTAGATGCATTAACAACTAAGTTAATAGCTGCTAGGTTGGTTGCGTTATAGCTCACTAAAGGTAAGTTACTTTTTTAAAAGGTTCACGTTTGTACCAAAAGCACGCCCATTTCGTCAGACGCTTCACAGAGGAAACCTTTGGCACACGTGATATTCTAGTCACGTTCTAAGTTGTGTAAACAGCGACCCGTTAAAAGTTTCCTCTGCGAAGCGGCTGATCTAACTGAGATAATCATTGTTCGCGTTTAAAGACGTGACTGCACGTGATATAGCTAACTGTCTCAGGCAAAAGCTAAGCCGAATTAGACAATATATGTGTACGCTAAGTGGGAGCATGTATGTATCGGAAGAACATGTGGGATTACCCTAATGAATTCGATTCAATCAATTGTGTTGAGTTTTTTTCTCGGCTACTTTAATCGATGTATTTGGCTACTGCTAATTGCAGTGCGAGTAGGTAGGGGTAAACGCAAAACTAATATTAGGGTGTCATTTTGAGCTTTAGAGTAATAAGATAACTTTTAAGCTTACCTTGACGGCAAAGTTTGAACCGATCGAAAGATCGTACTTCTTACGTTCATGCTTCATGCAGCCCAAACAGAGCGTTCACCAAATCAAGGGTGAATCACATGGCTGCATCAAGGGACAGGGATTTCTAAACCAATATTTTCTACTACGCTGAAGTATGCACAACTCGCAATCTCAAACCACAACCCACCGCCATTATCCTTACATCCACAACCCACGATCAAGTTGAAGACGACCTGCACTTCGCCTTCTCTCGTTATGGATTGCAGACCACAGGGCTATTTTCAACCGTCCCCGCTAATCCATCACTCGTCCGCCTTCCCAAATCAAACCTATCACTTATCCCCTAACTGCAACCCGCCTGCGACCTCAGCGCAAAAGTTGTAGTAGTACAACGAATGAAGTAACGCTAAAGAATCCGAAAGCTGTCGGTCGCGCTTTAAGCCCGAAGACACATAGGAAACAGCATCCACCCAATGCAAAACAAGCCCCGCGCCCATGATAACATCTGAGCTTCCCTCAACCAACCTCTTGCGCCGAGCAATGCAGAGCAGAACACATTCGCCAATTTTCGTGAAATGGGAGCTAGGGGGAATAGTTTAGGCAAAGCCAAAGTACTCGCTTCCCGCAGTCATGGCAGTATAGAGTTGTTGTCGAAGGGTCTCATACGTGTCGTACTCAGGAAGGTCGAGTTCTAAGCGTTTATTAGCTACCGCGTCATCGGATAAGGTCTGAATGTACTTACGATTGAAGCATGTATGAGAGCTAGGCAGCCTATCCTTGCTACCATAGTCCCTGTGAATGTTGAAACGGCTAAAGCCGTTCATGCCCTCAAGCTCCTTGAACCCATTGAGAGGAACTTTGCTAGTACCAGTAACAAACTGCAAGAGCTTGGCCCGTTCTTCTTTGTCAAATGAGCGGACGGCTCGCCATAACCATTGAATCTGAGGGGAAGCCGCAGTGTAGTTATGATATTCAGTGTTGTTCTTCCAGTCATCAACGTCGATATCGGGAAGACCAGAAATTAGAAGTTCGAGCTCTTGTTCGCTGAATATGGAAACTAGTTCGGCGGGTACAATGTCATGGAACCCTTTTAAAAAAAGTTAGCCTAGTCTGTGCGTGCGAATGTAGAGCAATTACCTTTTAAGAAATGTTCAAGCTGATCCTGAACGGAGCCAGTGAGGCGATGCTCGGTGACTAGACGAACGTACTCGTGCTTATTCTCCTCCGTCACAGGGACGTTGCGGCCGTTCTCGATCAAGTCCACAGTCTGGGTTTCACCAAAAGCCTCAACATCAACGGAGAAAGTTTCTGTGATAATATCGGTGATATCGTTTTCCATCATCCAGAGTAGCGACTTGTAGTATTCAAGATCGAGGGTTTCCATGTCCTTGAGGCTGACAGACTTGCCTAGAATTCTCTTGTAGACAGCTCTGCTGAAGTGGCAATCAAGCACGCGGCCCTCGTAAAGCGCTTTGCCGATGATGCGCCCAATGAACTTGAAGAACATAAGATGCTCCTGATTGATGGCACTAAGACGATTAGGGTGGAAGGTTGTCCGATCAGAGGCAACAGGAACGAAAAGAGCGTAATCAGGGTTGAACATCTGTCGCGAGAGTACTTGGAACCACTCCCGGGTGACACCACCTGCATCGACACCTTCCTCGCCATGGAAGCGGATGCTGAGCTTGCCATACTTCATTTCGTCGGCGGTCTTGAAGTATAACGATTTAAAAGAATCAAGGAAAACCTGGTCACGGCGAACAGCAAGCTGTAATGCTTGATGAGGGTGCCTCATTTCAGTGCCACGGGAATGGAGTCTACGGTTGAAGTAATTCCGCTTATTGTCAAATTCGAGAACCTTAGAGTTCTTGACCAACAACGAGAAGGATCCGCTCATGAGTTTCGGGTTTTGGCGAACAAGATCGTTCAAGATCTTTCGGTGCTCCTCAGTGAACGTAAAGAATAGGGTCTCCATTTTTGACTCTGGTGGCGGGCTCGAGAGCGCAAAATTTTTGGCGTGTATTTTGCTGAGGGGGGCGTCTTTTAAGGTGGTATTCTTGCACACAACCATTAACACCTCGATGAGTGGGAGCAAGATCGTGGCGACATTGAGCATATTTCCTCTCAGACGAATCGCTGCCAAACACTCGCTTAATTTATTCCAGAGTGGACCGAAAGTGGAATTCTCGTACAAAGTCGTCAAGATGTCATCCTTCTCGGCAGACTCCAAAGCCTGGGAAATACTGGGTGACGGTTTATCCGGGGTCTCGGCACGCTTCGGGTCGAAGAGGTAGTCTAGCGCAGTAAGAACGCGGAGAAGCTTTGCTTGATCAGAACTGGCAGGGGAAAATTTTGAGAGAGCCATTCCTTGGACATCCGTAGGAGATTCCGCCTTGGATATTTGCGTGGTCAAGTCTTCGAGGTCTCTTAGAATGGATTGGCCTAGACCTTGAGCAATACGAATCAACTCTTTGCCAAATATCTCCCTAGCACCAGGAATCGGAGATAAGTTATTGATGACTGATAGGGTGTCCTTGAAAGTCTTGCTGCTACACTCACGTGCGGCTAGGACATTAGCCACAAGCCGTAGGTTACAGTCAGGAACCTCTGGTGGCACGAGCATTCGCTGTCTCTTAGACTTATCCTCTGTCTCTTCCTTATCCCCGGCTTGCCCAGTAGCCTCAGATGTCGCTGCAGCCCCACTCCCTTCTCTTGAAGTTGGAAGAGCTTGCTGCGCTGGTTCTTCTGTAGCAGAGATCATCTCGATATCGATACGCCCAGCCGGTTCGCTTTGCGCCTCGTCCGCGGTCTGAGCAGAGGTATTTTGGGCTTCGGTTGGACCATCCTCTCCTTTCTTCTCTTCTGCAGGTTTCTCTTTGTCTTTCTTCAACAGTGCCTGCAGGGGTTGAGTAATGCTACACAAGAGTGCAGCCAGTTGCTCCATGATCGAAGAACTCTCTATAATCAATTTCCGATCCAGCAAGCTGAGCAAAGCGTTCAGGGGGTATCGTGTACCCTTGATTTCCTTGGCCTTGCCTTTTCGGTTCGCTCGATTCTTGAATCCAACTCCTGTATCATGCTCTGATAAAAAGAATGTGGAAATATGAGGATTCGTTCCAGTCAAGTACACTAAAGTGTTCAGGCATTGTTGGACTACCATAAGAGGAGACATTTCAGAGTTGGTTGGGATTTGTCCAGTCAATGTTCGCTTGAGCGGCTGCGGGGTCTTCTGCGCAAAAGGCTGTTTTGCACGTAGCGAAAGTTGAGCAAAGCTACGTTCCACTGCATTGATGTCTGCACTGCCATCCTGTAAGATCGAGAGGAGAATGCTGATGACTTCTGCGCGGGTTTGCCGATTCTCACAGACATGTTTCAAGACCGCATTGAGACTCTGCTTAGCACTACCGGTTTGGGGGATGAACATCAGTCGTAGAAGCGTGGCAACTCCGGCTTTATCGAGCATTTGAACACATGGCCGAGCTTTCTTCTTCTGGATTTGGTCATCGGGTTGGTTGCTTCGCTCCAGTCCACGAGCCCGACCGAAACGGGGAAGATAGTCATGCAATTGATTAAGGCGGCGGTCACCTCCCAGTGCTCTAGCTTCCACTGCGATTTCAGGTGGTAGTTGCCTCAACATGTCCTCATCTTGGTCCATTAGAACTGCTTGTCTCAAGCCAGGTTCCAATGAGGCTAGGAAGCTGGCAGTGTCCATCTCTTCGGCACGAGCAGAGGCGGCACCATTATTGGCTGCATTCCGACGACGCTGTTCTTCTCGTTCTCTACGACGACGCTCTTGGGCTTCCTGTTGAAGGAGTTCCTCTCGTATGTCTGCCGGTAATGCTTCTAAGAACTCTCGGCTAATATCAGTAGGTTCCTCTCCGGCTGCGGCTGCTTGGGAACGCTGCTCCTGAAGTTGCTGCATCAAAACTTCTTCTCGAAGATCCTCCGGCAAAGCTTCCAGGTATTCTAGATCAATGCCCATGCCAGTAATGTCAAGTTCTCGACCACGAATCGTAGTTGTAATGCGAGGTGCTCTCTCGGATGGGCCTGCTTCTGTACTGTCTTCGGTATTAGCTGGCTGTGAAGGCTCTACGCCTTCCATTGCCTGGTCTTCCGGGATGACCTCGGATGGCTGTTCAACTTGCTGGTTTTCTGCAGAGGTCCCTTCTACTGCCTGAGCGGCAGCAACAGCCTGGGCCTCAGCTTCAGCAGCTTCAGCAGCTTCCCGTTCCTCACGCTCCTTTTTCTCCTTCGCTTCACGCTCCTCACGTTCTTTCTTTTGTCTATCCTTCTCTGCCTCCGCGAGCGCTTTATCTTCCGCTGCCTTTGCAGCTTCTTTTCTAGCCTTTTCAATTGCGGGAGGGACCATGAGCTTGAGTATAGAGTTTATGACTCGTTGGCTCTTTTCAAGCGCATTATTGCCAAAGAGAATCCTCGCTTCTTCTTGCCATCTCATTCCACTAATGGCTCGTACAAAGGTGATAGCTTGCGTGGGGTCTTCGCGTGAGGATCTCGGAGTCTGGTCTTGCGGCCGACGTAGGTCTCTACGGAAGACCGGATCAAATGGTGGAGGTACACCGAGGGGGAAGTTTCCAAAGGACAGGTGTAGGGCTCCATTATGCTGATGAAGTGTGGGTGCACCACCTTGGCTCATGGCAGTGAGAAGATTGCTGATGAACGAAACGGGACTATCTCCAGCAAAGACACGACCAGGGCGCATCGGATCAATGGCATGCACCCAGTCGCTCATACTCTCTGGGCGAGGGCCACCAAGGGGAGCGCCCGAGGAAGGTCTGCCCAATCGTTGAAGAAGCGGGTTTACGCCATCATCGGTTCCGCGCTGGGTTACCCCGGGCCGGTGGGATCGATATGCGGGAACTAAAGCCGGTCAATACCGCATATCCACATACTCCAAAAGCACATACCTAATATTCTGTCGTTCGGCCCACCAGGAAACATCCAGGGATTTATTCGATGGGGGTGGCCACGAACAACATGCGGGTTTGCTTCGTTTTCCCAACCCCAGCTCATATTGGGTGGCAAGCCGGATTCATCCTCATCTATATTTGTTACTGCATGTTCAAGAAGGGTCAGGTTATGAGTGAGTCGAGTGAGCAAACCTTCAAGTCCTGGATTGTAGACGATGTCTGCTTCATCCTCGTAATCTTCCTCTTCATCCTCCTCATCTAAAGCCTGTTAGATTGTGCCAATACGATAAATTGACGGGCATCACTTGCCTTCTTCATCTGGCATATCATCCTCCATATAGCCCTCTTGTCCCACACCCATCTCCATATCACCCTCAAGTAGACCTTCTCCGTTGTCTTCAAGCGCTTGCATGAGCCGATTAAGCGTGCTGGCCGGATGCTCAGGGCCATCATCTTCGATTTCATTCTGACCAGGATAATCTTCCTGATCTTCATCCTCGCTGGCCCATTCTTCCTCATCGCCACCTGCAAGGCTGCCGTTTTCCTCATCTCCATTGACTTCGTCCATATCCTCAATATCTTCATCTTCATCACCTTCATCGTCTTCCATCTCTTCCGAATCCTCCTCGTCTTCGGACATACCCTCCCCCCCGTCGTCACCTATGACAACCTCTACATCCATGCCAACGTCACCGGAAAGTCCTTCTATGGGGCCCATGCCTTCCATCTCCTCATCCTCTTCGCTTATTACATCTTCATCGTCCGCACCTATGTCTTCGTCATACTCCATTTCGTCAGCGTACTGGTCGTCATACATCTCGTCTTCGTCTTCCTCGTCCGAATTGTCCTCGTCTGATTCTAATCCTTGGCCAGGCTCAAACATTCCAAGCGTAGAGTTCCTGAATAAATCAGGCGTCTCTTCGCGATCTTCGTCCATATCGGTCACGTCAGAGGCAGTGGAAATCTCGTCCTCATCTGTATTCCCAGGCGTAGAAGAAACCTCGTATTGCGTGCTGAGCTCGAATGCAATCTCCGTAAGAAACCTGAGAGGGCGCAGTATGTATTTGACAGCTCGCTTGGCATTCGGGAAGTTCAGATCAATATCGGCAATCGAAGTTGTAAGTATCGATATGAAGTTCTTTTCGTACATGATCTTAGCTAATTGCTTTTGTGTAGGCGATAGGCCGCTGTTACTAGTACTGCCATCAGGTCTCGTTTGGATCATTTTCGAGAAAGCGTCCGCAAGATTGAGCAATCGTGAGTATTTCATGTCCAGAGGTTCGTCTGAAGAACTCGCATCCTTGAACGCTTTCAGGGCATGCTCCAGAACAAATTTGCGCACAAAGAGCAGATCAGGCTCATCTTCGACATAGGGGGTAAGACTCGTAGGCTTGGGGAATCCATGCTCGCCAGTCTTAGCGCAGAGAGCCACGATTAGGTTAATCGCCCAATTTGAAGTTGAGTGGCGCTTCTTGAAAGCTAGGTCCTCAGCGTGATTTAGAGTTCCCACCGGAACTAGGACGTTTAAGAGATAATTGAGCACCCCGGAGCGCGGCTTGGAAGGCGTCATCGCGTGAGGGTCGGCTTTCCTGGAGAAGTTGATGAACTCAATCTTTGTACGATTGTAGCTCGAAATTAGTTCTGTCAAGCATTGAAGGATGAAGCAACGGTAGATGTAGATTGGATTGGCATCCGATTTGAAATCAACCTTATCCGCTTTCTTTTGCTCGGAGGAGACACTGGGCGGTGCCGGTTGAGAAGAGCTCTGGTCACCATTGGTCATTTCAACATCCGCAGATCCAGGTTTCTTGGATTTTTCGGGAGAAGATGTCGGCAGTTCCTTGTCCTCGACATCCTTGTAGGCAAGAAGTTCACATAGAAGGTAGTGAATCACACCGTCTGGGTTCTCAACGACTGGAGGCTTCAGGTCCTGGGTCTTGGTCCTCTCCAGTGCTTCACCCGGTTTACTTTCTGTCGACAGCTTTGCTGTATCTGCATCTGTTGGATTCTCCAACGTATTGGTTTCTGATGAATCTGGTGAAAGACCCGCGCCGGCGGGTTCTGCTTTCTTCAGTACCAGATTCTGGGGGCGCTGGTTGGGGTCAAATCGTGCTAGCTCAAGCTTCTCATGAGTAACTTCGACAAAGATCTCGGGCGCGCGAATAGCGAGATAATACATCTGTCTGGTATAACCGGTGGTGTCCGTTGTCCGCCGATCTCGTGATTCAAACATGGACTGAATCTCGCTACGCATGATTTGTCTGATAATCGCGTCATCTTCGATTATGTGTCGCAGAACAAGCATGAAAGCACCTCGAAGACTATCATTCGTAATACCGGCAAGCTGCCTGACCATCATGAAAAGCCGTTGAATGTTACGTTTCTCACCCAATCGGGCGGCAATCTTCCGTGTCCGTGTGAGCATCACCAGGACACGGACAATAGAAAGAGCTAGAGTCTCGTCCTTGCCAATGCGAGGCAATACTTCCATGATTGCATCAAACAATTGATTCTTCTCCTCAAGAGAAACAACGGGCTCTGGAGGCTGAAACACCGTGATATCCTGCTGAGAATTGTCAGCGGTGGGAGGTGTCCATTGGATTTGGTGTGGCTGGGCATCTTCAGCAAGAAGACGTTCGATGATTAGGAGAACATGTCCGATCCAGGGTGACGGCTCATCGACCGAGTGATCCGGGAATATCTTGATGAACTCAAGCAAGGTTAGGAATACCTCCTTCAAGCTCTCCACAATAGCTTCGTAGAAATCTTTGTCTTGAATGACAAGCGCAAGGAGGTGGGAGGACGCAGCTATCTTTTTACCGTTATCTCTGAAATCGTCCCCTGTCTGTAATGAAGCTAGGGATTGAACGAGTACAACGCCCCACTCTCCGCGTAGAGCTGTCGGGTCTGTGGCTTTGGAAACAGCCGCAGAAATTAAGTCGGAGAGCTCGAATGTAACATCATCGTGAAGATTTAGTACATCTAGGCATCGGTCGATGAGGTTTGCTCTAAGTTTTAATCGTTCATCATCTAAATCATCGATTGTGACAACAACGGCCGCTTTATCAGATTGAGATTTGCCGTTTGCCTTGAACAGAGAAGGTCCATCAAATACTGAAGTGCTCTTGTGCTCTGTACTCACTACCTCCGTAGCGGCAGGTGCAGTGGCAACTTCTGAAACAGCTGCAATCGCATCGTCGGGAACATCTTCCATGGTGACTAAATGAGAATCAGGAGCTTCCAATTCGACATTGTCTCCAGGTGTCCCACTAGCAGCGTCTGTAGTCTCGGGAACGACAACTTCGGCTCTACTAGGCGAAGATGATGATTGATTCTTAATCTCATAGACAGGAATGGGGTTCCTGGTAACACGCTTGTCCCCTTTCTGTGCAAGGCAGTATTCACGTGCCATAATGTAATTGTCGCAACAGCGGTAAAGAGCCTCACGAGCGATGTCTTCATCAAATCCTTGTTCCATTAGCCGCTGGACATTTTCCGGACTTCGCACTTTCCATGTCTTGATTGCCATTTTGCCCCGGGATGGGATTTTGTCAGCACGCTTGTACGCGCCATGTTCGGTCTCCCCGTCAAGCACAGTCTTGAGTATTGAGATCAGAGTTTTCACAATTGAAGTCGTAGCCTTGTCCATAAGGTCAGAATTCCAAATCTTTTGCACGGGCTTGATCACCGCTGCTCGGAGCTCGACCAAGAATTGTGCAGCAAGGAAGAAGTCTGGCTTATCACGATCCCTGTCCGGCCGGGATTGCATAGAGGTAGTTTGACCAGCCTCGTTGATGAGTTTCGAGTTAATAATCTGTGCGTAGAAAGCTAAGATGATTTTGATTCCGCCAAGAGACAAGTTGAGGATTCCTTGTATTTCATCCTTGAGCTTCTCGTCGCCTTGAGTAGCGATAATGGAGGTGGCTTCATCATAGAATGATTCCAGGATGTCGCTGAGCACTGTAAACCCGCCTTGATTCTTGAACGACTGTAGGACGAGTGTCAATGCTTGAGGGAAGCCACGATCCATACCATTATCGATGATGAGCTGGGATATGGACGTTAAAATCACTATCCAGTACGCGTATCGGTCTTTGGCAGACACTGCGGCCTTCGGAATTTCGAAAAGAAGCTGATCCAACGCAGCGTTCGCAAGCTGATCGGCCACCACAACAGCACACTGTTTCTGATATGAATCAAGACTCCGCCGGAACAAGAGCAATTTTCCAAGCGACTGAAAGAAAGGCGTAATACCGGTGGGTACTTTACTCAAAAGGTACCGGAGAATCTGAGTGTTCTTGAATTGAACGCTGTGGTGATCTGGGCGGTTGTTAGGTGCAGGGACGTTGGATTCCACACCGTTCGAGCTACCAGCAATTTGGTTTAGTGGATCAGAGACACCGTTAGAGCTTCCCAAAGATTCGGACGGAGTCCGGTCACGGTGTGAGATTCGTAGAATATCATCAGCTTCATCAGTACCGAATCCAGAGCTCTTTATTCGAGTAGCCTTCTCCCATTCAGCAGGCATGTTCTTCTGGAGTAGTATTTCTTCCCATACACAACTCCTGTGAAGTCTCCCAAGACTGTCAATTAGATGAGCATATACGTCAGCGAGATTGACCTGACTGAAGATGTTGTGTGTTGAACGGTGGTTGAACATTTGAGCTTGAAATGTCAATGACAAAGCATTGCACAAGGTGTGGATCGTGACGAGCGACTTGGCATAACGAGTACCGCAGTTCAAGAAGTCTCGTCGTTCCTGTGAAATCTCTGACTGAGAATTTCCAGGATAGTTGGTGAACGGAGCAAAGAAAGCTTCTTCTCCAGTATGTCTCATTACGGGCTCTAATTGGTCGACAGCTTTTTGGGCTCGCTTGATGAGAGACGGAAGAGCCAGGTGCGGTTTCTGTTCCACAAGAAGTTGGATGACCCTGCTGACTTCCTCGCTAGTCGACATTGCTTCGTTGAATTTGTATGGCAGGCAGGGAAGTGTTGCGAAGTCGAGAGCAAACTCAAGGCCACCGGTTTCAATGAACGAAGCACACAAAAGATTGTTGCTGAAAAATCCACCAAGGAATCTGCAAACTACACCGATGAACTGAGTAGTAGTTGGCCCATTCTTGGCGTCTTCCGCTTCAACAACCTGCTCAATGGACACGTCCTCGTTAGCTGCACGTGACAACGATGGACTGGGCTCGGATCCGTCCGCATCCTGCATCTCGACGTCGTCTCCAGCTCCTTGAGGGGAAGCGCGGGTCGAGACCTGTTGATGGCTTAAAACATCCTCACCCGTAAGAGCTTGACGTCCACCAGACACTAAAATCCGGCCATCGTTGTCCTCAATCCAGAGTTTGGCTCCTATGCCATCTTTAGCGGCCTTTGCATGACATAGACCACTAACGCGAGCAACCATGCGGTGCACGGAAGCAAGAACCTCACTCTTGAGGGCCGGATGGTGACGAACTAATTCATCAAACGAGTTCCCGATCATTGTTGGAATGTCAGGATCCGCATCCAGTGCCTTGATATGTGCGGAGCTCTCGAATACTTCGAAAAAGCTAGCTAGAGCATCTGACGACTTGAAAAGCTTCATGCCAGCTTCGGCTAAGCAGATGGCCCCGTATGCCTGGGGAATGGTCGATATCGCCTCTGCTACCGGCAAGATTCCCGGTGCTAATGGTCGGTCGGGCGGTACATATTCTGTCGGACTAAGAAAGGAAGGAGGAACAGAGAAGTTCATAGAGGAGGCCGCTGCTGTAAAGGATTCCGAGGCATTTCCTGGCACTTGTGGGAGCTCTTCGGACACAGGTGGTGGCACCTCAGCATCTGGAATCGATTTTTGAGTCACTGCTTCGAGGAAAGCTTTGCTCAAACCAGCTTCGGCAATCACTTGATAGCTTGTCGGTTCGTTATGAATGAAGCTTGTCAAAATGTTCACCGCCATACTCCAGACGGTAGAGCCAAATATAGGAGCATTCGAAATAACGGATCGAAGACCGCGTAGTAGCTGAGGGGAATCGATAAGGTTTCGTAGTAGTCGATCGAAATTACCGCCCGTATGCGACATCATGTGATTCATGAATTTGAACAGCCATCGGAGGGTTTGTTGTTGATGAAACGGAATCCGATAATCTGTAAGTTGGGTCTTGAATTCACTTGGGATTCCTTCTCCTTGCTCAGCATGTGCTTGAGAAGTTTCGACTTCATATGCCGCGAGGTTCGCAATGACATCTAAACCCTTTGCGTTCACCATGGCCTGGAAAGCATCACGAAGGTTGTACACAAAGGTGTCTAGGAAGTTCAGCACCTTCGGATGATTTCTCTCAGCTTTGTTTGTTCGAAGAGTCAAGACCTCCACCAAGATTTCAAGCAATCCGGCAGACACCATAGCTTCGCCAGTTCGCGGCTGCGCATTCGGAAGGCTGTTGAGCAACGAAAAGAGCGCCTCTCGCCATTCGTCTTCTTCAGAAGAATCTCCAGGGTTCTCTTCCACCCCAAGTTCAGCGACGGCTTTCCGAACGACATAAAAAAGAACGCCGTGATTGACATTCACGTTAAGTGCAGTGCAAACGTCACCAGATTTGCTCTTATGCTTCGTCAACGCTTCCAGCGTGCACAAGGCATACGTTTGGAGTTCCCTTGAAATGCCCGACCCGCCATTCCCAGGAGGATGAACGAGTTCCGAGAGCTGGTAGGCAAGCTGGAGGCGACGAGGCTCATCCGAGTCCTGTTGACCAATCTTTTGCTGGAACGTGCTCTCTGCATGGACGTATGCCAAATTAGCAATCGCAAGTAGCCGGATAGCGACAATGTCTTCCCGATGAGATTTATTGGAAACAAGTGCTTGCGCCACACGAATCTTGTGCAACAAGTCATAATGTGAGGTCTCGGCAATCTCCGGCAACCCAGAAGCTAACAACTCGTTCGCAGGGGTACTCGCAACTTTAGCAGAAGAAAGTTCAAACACTCTTGGCCCTGAGCAACGTGGTGGTTCGAGATCGCGGCCACCAGCTACATTTGATGAATTTAGTGAGTCATCAATCGGTAACGTACGGCTCTGCCTTGGAGTTTGATTCGGTCCCAAATTCGAGGTTCGCCGAGCGGGAGTGGGTGACTTCTGTGTAGGAGACGTAGGAGCTTCTTGAGTGACAGCCTTATGACCTCCTTCTCCGGGCGTTGATGGAGCCTCGTAAAAGGACAGGGAAACACCGCCCCATTCGTCGAGAAGAACTGATTGTAAAACATCATCTTTGACCACTGATACTAAGTCGGCGGGATTATATTTGTCGGCGACAATCTTGCGATCGGAAGAAGCCTTCTCCTTTCCTTTTGTCGATGGCGTACTGAGAACGGGAGCTGGGGAGAGACCTTTTGCAAATGGCGACGCCATTTTGTGGATTTTCTCAAGGTTGATATTGTAATGGCTGGCCAAAAGGGAGCTGTGGAGTGAGGTCGGAGCCAAGCGGAGTCGGGATGCATGGAATCGCTGGGCAAGGCGAAGACTCAACCGAAGCGTTGCCTTCAGTAATGAGATGGATGTGGTGTTGAGAAGGTTGTTCAGATGTCCGCTGCTAGCATACAAGCTTCTATTACCGCAATTCTCCAAGAGCAGCCTCGTGAAGGAGACGATTTGCTCAACTAACTCGCGATCGCCATCCGAGCTGAACTGCAACTCATCGAGAACGCTGTCACTCGGTGTGGTCTGCGGAGTTGATATTCCATCCCCTGCATCGCCCCTCTTCAGAAGTCGTCGCTGGAACGGCTGTGTTTGAGGTCCGCTCGCCAATCCATATTCCTGGTTAAACAGCTCCAATATCCGATCGAAACGATTTAGGACTGGTATCCAATGATACAGGTCACCCCGCGGGAATGGCCACTGCCGAGGGAATGAAGCTAAGTGGGTTGGTATCTGGAAAAGAGGTATCGAAGCAGTAGCTTTGACGAAATCCGAGATCATTGGAGACTGTGACGCAGTTAGATATTAACTGATGTAAATCCAAAGGTGATGGAACTTACCAAAGTTGCTTCATGTCTCGACGTTGCCGTCTTCTTGATCTTGACCATGACGGCAACGACTACTCGGAAGGCGAGCCTTCCTCAAAGTTGGAATCTTCTCTCACTTTATTAGTCAAGGTGGGCTAAGTGGTGAACAATACAGACGACACTCTAGTGAGGGTCTGATGATGGAGCCGGCTGGTCCACAATATCCTCAAGGAGCTACGTTGAGATTCTACGGATATCGTGTAGAGACAGGCGTGATTAGGTCAACTTCGCAGTCGCACCTCAAGCAACAAGCTGATGCGTAGAGCTGGCCGCCCAGTAAATGAGTGGTCGAGGAAGGTAGTCAAGTTAAGGAGGGACCGGAAAGTGGTGTAAAATTCGAATTAGGTGGAAGGTGATCGGGGCGATGATGTAGGTAGAGCCGTATGAACAAGAAAGCACGGTGCAGGCGCGTTTCTTATTATACAGCGGTAGACGGAGGACGCAAAAGGAGCACCGAAAAAGTACTGCCTATGGGCTCGTAAAAAGATCGGTTAGAGGAATAGGTGTTGGTGGATGATGGGCGTTGGATGAGTCCATAAAGTCTTCTTCAAGGTACTCGCGCTGTGAGCTCCGTGCTAGGGCCAAGATATTCCAACCCGGCCTTGGCATTTCGCGAAGGCGCGGATCCTATGAGCCAAAAAATTGATCCGGTGTCGCGCAAAAAATTCACGATTTTTCTAAGACAATCAAACAATTGCCTATTTGCTTCTGTATCGATCTGAAGCGGACGCATATCATCCTGGTAAATTGTCACGGATTATCCAACAGCGAGGATCAAGAACAATTGGACACGACCCGGAAGGAACCTCGGGCTTGAATATAACTCTTTTGGCGATACTCGACAGGGTGCGCATTAAAAAATATTTTTGCAATCGATATCAGGATTACCAAAGTACCAACCCAAAACCCTACATCACAGATCAGGAACAGCACGATATTGTGACAGCGGTTGTGGATTAACACAACTAATCCCGTCATCAGCATGCTCAATGACTTCTATATGGCAGTGAAGATTTCAGGTGCGATTCAAGCACACTATCTATGTTTAGGGGCCGGTGGAATCTGGTCAAGACAGGTCACCGCAAAACTGTCCTACCTACCCAGCCACTCCAGAGCGGTTTCGCCAGGTGTCATTCGTTGTGCCTAATAGGGTGTGGAGGTCCTTGCCAGATTTGCCATACCCAACAATACGTATCATACATTAGGCGCCAAATTCACCAGTAATGTAACAGGCACCTTGCGGCGAACGTTATATATTATTTCCGTTCTTGCTCGGTAAGAAAGTTCCTCCGGATAATTAAGACATGGATTCATTACAGCAATGGCCATTGGTAACCCCTCGGACAGCCATCGTCGAATTACTTCGAAGCGCACTGTAAATTTTGTTCATCCAGACGAATAGGACAATAGATTGGGCATGTTTGAAATGCTGCTGGCAGATAGACACAGCCGTGTAT
This sequence comes from Lepidopterella palustris CBS 459.81, assembly GCA_001692735.1. NCBI lineage: Eukaryota > Fungi > Ascomycota > Dothideomycetes > Mytilinidiales > Argynnaceae > Lepidopterella > Lepidopterella palustris. The sequence goes on from KV744958.1 coordinate 45,692, forward strand.
TGTGACAGCAGGCCATCTACGTCAAGCTCATCCATTCGTTCCACTTGCAGTTTCAGGCGTGCTCTTGCCTTCCGCCAGTCTCAGTGTCTCTTCCAGAACCAAAAGATCGCGTTCTATCATCTCGGCCCAATTCTGGATGTCTCCGATCTCATTCAACTTCTTTGTACTAGTATCCGCTAGCTTCTGCCACTGTGCGGTCTGTTTCGATAGACCTGCGGTCTGTTTGGCAAGCTCCTTCTCTTGCTTCGCGATAGCGGTAGAGTTCGAATGAAGGTCTGCTGCTCGTGTTCGAAGCTCAGCATCAACGGAGCTTCCAACAGAGGCGAGTGAAGCGGTGACTGCGGCACGAGCTTCTGCAATTCGACGAGCCGATTCGGCTTCGGAAGGCATCGTGTGTCGTGGTGTTTTGGTAGTTGTATTGAAACCACGAAGAGAATCCTGTCCCTTAAAGGTCTCGGTTATAAGTAGATACGTGTGGTAGAGGCACCTGAAATCCTAGTGAGAATGGCGACCACTTATAGTTCTGCAACAGAGCCTCGTCTAGATTCTAGCACATAAGATATAAGCTTGTCCCGCATCAGGCTGTCACCGAAGATGTCTGCCTGATTAAGCCTAATTAGAATCATAAGGGTGGGTGGTGTGAATGTCTGAGTGGTTGTCTTGATCGAGCCGAGACCCTAAACGCTCTGGTTCATCGTTTTGAAGCCAGGGATGCTGTTCCCTCCTACAGATACTAGGATGTATACGACACGTGTTCAAGGGAGGGTGGCTGCTTTTCGTGGTATGACAGATATAGGTAAACAGTGGGTTTTCCCCTGTGAGTGAACACTTGAGATATGCCAAAACAGCCCCATGCCTATAAGAAGCAAAGACTGTTAGCGCTGGAAAGTCTCCCGAAACGATACATTCGTGTACGAAGACACGGGTTCGTCGTAGAATGGCCTACTCTCTAGACAAGAGACCAAAACGTGGTGGCGTTGAGTGTGAACCGAATCAAAAGAATGGCGACTCATCCATGGGCCAGGCAGCATTTTTGAAGATGTCATTGAATATGCTAAGGCCGACTTTTGATCCTTGCCGAGGCTGCCCGCAAACCCCGCGCTGAACGACGCCTTCTTGAAGACATTCTGAGCATGTTCCTCTTACCAATAACTCGAACACTGATATTACTTACTTTACCATCCTCTTGAATCTTTCGATACCGAGGGCCCACACGTTTAGTATATATATAGGCGCCTTTACTGTGGTGTTTACTCTCTGACATTTAGCTCTGAAGAATAATCAAAGTTTAAATTAATAACAGGACCAGCTCCCCTTCGAATGCAAATCAACATTACCGCGGCCATTCCTGTTTGTCCCTTGGAGGCCGATAATTCTTTCTAGAGCTAAACGACTCCCCATCAGTCATCGATTGAGAAAATCGCACACCATGGCACGCAATGCTCGCATCAGTGGCGGCCAAACCATTTGTTTAAAATATTAATATAATCGCCAAAGGCTCGGGATGTTACAATATTTAGCTCATAATATATCGCTCTTAGCATAACAATCCATTCCCGTGAACGAATAAGCGGCATAATCCTGTCCTTGATGGTAATATAAAACGTAGGGTTTCGGCATTTCTTCTTTCAACCCACTCTCTTTCCAGGTCCCCCCTATGCTTCCCGTAGAAACTCCTTCGGAATATCAATTAATTAACTAGTTAACTGCAACGTGGCTGGCAATATATTCCGTTATTTTCCCCCGGAGGATTTTTAGCTCTAACCTCTGATTCTGGATGGACCCTCCAACCAGCAACCAGGTCGCTTAGATGCATGGACCTACGGGATATAGGCCCTCGGAGCCGTGAATATGTCGAGCCGCCTAATCTCAGACAATATTTATGCCTTTCTCATATTCTCCCTCCATGCATATATATTAGGGTAACTCGAGTTGAGTGATGTCAGGTTGTCAACGCAAACTCCTTCTGTACACCATAATGATTCTTTTTCTACTTCCTTTAATGGCTGGTGTAGCCGCCCAGTAGTCTGCGTGGGGTCAATGTAGTAATAGTTATACCGACGCAACAACTTACATTTCGGGATGCTATTACCAATATAGTAATACAAGGTAGGAGCTACTAATATTAGCGTGGTTCTAACTATATCCTCAAGAGCAGCGAATACCAATCCGTCTAGGCACTGCGACAACTCTTGTCACTAGCGTTACTGAAGCTGTCCCGACTACAACATTAGCAAATGCTGTGACTACTGGATCAATCTCAAAAGCCAGTGGTACTAAGTTTACCATTAATAGCGTCACGAAATGTAGGGATTGGTCCCCTATCCAAGTGCCAACGCGAAGCTGATAAACCTATACTTTACCGGAACCAACGGCTACCGGGTCAGGTTCTTAACTAACAACGCAGACGCCGATACCGTCACGAGCCATTTGCAATCCTCTGGACTCAAAATCCTTAGAGTCTGAGGTTTCAACGATGTCAACTCTATTCCTGGATCAGGAACTGTATATTGCCAGTCATTTTCCGGCTCCACCGCAACGATCAATATAGGACCAGACGGACTACAGCATCCCAACTATGCTGTTCAGAGTGCCACTGCTCACGGTATCAAGTTGATCATCAACTTTGTCAACAACTGGACGGACTACGACCGGATGGCAGCCTATATGAAGGCCTGAGGTGGCTCTTCTAACCCGGACGTATCAAAGTAGTGCTTGCCAGACGCTGTAAAGGAACTACATCAAAATCGTCGTTAGCCGGTACAATAACTCTCCGGCTCTCTTTGTCTGAAAAATCGCGAACGAGACAGGGACGCAACGGATGTGCTACGTGTGCATACTTCCCAGTCCCAATCGGTCCAGGGGTGTTAGAATGAATTTAGTGCTAACAATCTCCAGATCCATTTTAACCAATTAAATCAAGACAATTAGCGCGCACATAAGGAGTTTGGATCCCAACCACATGGTCTTCATTTGAAACGAAGGCTTTGGCGTCTCTGGCGTGATGGAAGTTACCCATTAGTCAGTGCTCCTCAGTAAGTTAGCCTTTGATCCCGTTAATTAATAATGTCAAACAGCTTCGGGCGAGAGTTGGGACTGGAACACCTGGATTGACGTCAATGGCAATTGTCAGTTGTTGCTTGAAATTCCCAACCGGGATCTTCTGGATCTTTTGTGGCTCTCCTGTATCATCTTTGCAAGGCCGCACAACTCTAACTTCAACACATATATCTTCCCAAACGTGCTCCTCCGCAGATCTCGCCTTCCCTTGCTTCTGCTGCTTTGATCTTTGGGGGGGTTTCTTTTTTGGCGAGTCGGCTCATTTATCCGCTCTTGGCAGCCTGCAGGCGAGAGACTTCCTATCATCCAAGATGAAATCTCAACAAAACTTGGAGCTCGAAATCCGGGGACTATGATTCTGTGGGGTCCTACGCATGACTAGAGCTGTAAATTTCATTCTTTCTCCAAGATTTCCAGCTTGATCTTCGTCTTGGGCTTTGGTTGTTCCCCCTCAGACCCAAGTAACGACGTTGCAAGGATGCCTTGGAATTCGTCATCTCCAAGATTCCGCATTGGAGGCTTCCATTTAAACCGGATAGTAGCCGAGGAAACATCGATCTGCTATGATTTTTAGTTCTTGGGGCAAATATACTTAGATCAATATCTCGCGGTTCGACTCGCTATATTCAGGGAGAAAATTTTGTTCTCAAATGTTGAATGATCTCATGATTCCATCTATTCTTGTAAGCTGGAAAATTGAGGCAGAGAAGTCTTGGGATTGTATTGTTACGAAGGTAACAGTATATATAGGGGAAGGTGCACAGAGGGGGGACCCTCCCCTTTACTAGTAAAGGATAGGACGAATACGAAGCCTGAATTATCCAGCCGACAATTCTATTCAAATAATTAGCTTGATGAAAATTCACCAACATCATCATTATACCAACTCTGGTAGAGGTCTCTAAATGCACCACACCCAGTCCACGAAGGCTGATATGTCATCTTGTTGTTTATTTTCCCCCTTTTTGCTATTAGGAGTGCCTTCCAAATCACTCTCCGACTCGTCTTCCGCTTCGCCGTTGTCAGCAAAACCATCCTCGTCAATCAAGCTCTCGGTTCGTGGTGGCCAGAGCCCCAAAGACACGTGTCGGTCCATCTAAAGAAAGATAGTCCCGCAGTCAACACTAATTCAGGCTTGCACGATTAAAAGAGTTTGGGAGGCTTGAAGGTGCTGGGCATTGGGTAAGATGTAAGGACTGATATTTAAGTGAAATGAGCAGAAGGAGAAGAAAATCCGCACACTCTATGAATGAAAAGTTAAGTCCCGAAGTTGCAAGAGCGGACATCCGAATGATCGAGCGAGTGTTAGATAAAAGATCAGGCGAAGAACCCGGCACTCAAGTGAAATAAAAGTGAAATCGGTGCGGACTATCAAGAAAAATAGAGACTAATGTTAAGAATCAAAAACAGAACAGCCGAATCTTGCGAATGTGTATGGGTTGTTTGGAGAAGAAATCCTCAAGGTTGGAGTAGAAACATTTTAAGGTCTGGAGTGGGAATTGATTCATTCGGAGGACACCGTGGTCTCGGAAAATATAGTTATCTAGCTTAAGCTAATCGGTTGCAGAGAGGGATATGCTTAGGGATCGATAGAGAATGAAGGACGCAGTAATGAGGTGAAAGATGAAGATGACAGGGATAGAATGCTTCGGAAACGTTCAGTGCAGTCAAAATTTAAAGCACCGTCTCAAATGCTGTTCACTGTCAGCAACATTAATCACGCCATAATCTTTTCAAATATGGCTCAGACAATGCAGTAAAGCTTTCGTTACTATTGCAAACTCAGTGCAGTCGATGGTAACAGGGTGCTTGACAATCCGAGATAGTCCGAAAGCAGTATTTCGCAATGATCCGTTCGAAGATGCGGGGTTATATCTCATCTATGAGTACTCCGCACCTAAGAGTAATAGCGAAAGACTGGAGTGAGTCTCGGTGCCCAGGGTGCGGTTGGGGACTTGGGAAAACATGCCAAGACTGTTGGAGGTTAGAGATGAGGCTAGTATCGAAACGGGGAAAGCGCGAAAAACACGGCCACTCGAAAAAACTCAGCTGGCTCCCACACGCTCCGTCATCCTCTTTGTCACTTTCATCTCCTTTAGCCATGCTTTCACCTTTCGATTTTGTGGGTACAGCTCGAGAAGACCATCCGTCAGGATGAGGCTTTTTCTCATCCGTCACGGAGAGACCGTGGACAACGTTGCCCAAGTCTAGTATGTATTGTCGATACTCGAATATCGAATTTTAGCAACTCACATTTTCAGTGCTGGAAGTCGAGATTCGGAGCTCACCAATCATGGCTTCCAACAAGCGATACGTCTTAGTCGGCACCTCAATGCGATGGGTCATATCTTTACCCACATCTTCTCCTCTCCTCTACAACGAGCCTTGAAGACCGCGGGGCTTATTCGTGCAGCTCAGACGCGCTCAGAATCGGCTCCTGTAGATGAAGTACACCCAGTACCAGATGTGAAGAAACTCACTGCGCTTATGGAACAAGATTTTGGCTTCTATGAGGGCAAGCTGTGGTATGAAAAATTGCCTGGATCCAACAAAAATGGGAAAGAATTTCAGCGGGACGGGAATGGCAGCCTGCCAGGGTTTGTGGATGTTGAATCACAAGAATCGATGGCGGTTCGGATGGATGCCTTCCTCGACCATCATTTGATTCCATTGTTTGATGATCCAACCGCCACCAATAATTACGTCGTAGCGATTGTATCCCATGGTATTATTCTATCCGTTTTGTGGCGTCGCTTACTTATCCGGCTACCTCCAAAAAGCGTTGGATATGCCCCAGAGCTACTGACCAACTCGAAAGGGTTCCAATTAGAACGTCCTGGAGGCTGGTCCAATACAGGGTATCTGGAGCTACATCTGCAAAGGTCCATGAAACTCCAGCCATCTCAAGCTTCCATCCAGCCCCTCGCCTTTGTGGGAGAGCCGGCAGATGATGCGAGTCAAGAAATGGAGAATGAAAACCTAAGTATGGTTGATGATGCTACTGGAGATCTTGTAGCCAGTACGTCTCCAAGAAATGCTGTGAAGGCTCAAGCTGGCTCGATCAGCGTTGGGAACATAACCATCGAGGATGGTCGAGCTCCCAAGGTCTCGGCTTCCACAATCATGATGCCCCGCTTACTCCATGGATGGACAACAACGATCCGAGTCATCAATGGTAAAGACCATTTAAAAGGCCTCAAGCGTACCGGTGGCGGCGTGGGAAGTGCAAGGCACGATGCTAATCAGAAGACTATTGAAACATTCTTCAAACGCCGAAGAATCAGTTGACATTGTAAGAGTATTTTGGTTGGGGCGTACGAAGACATTATGTCTTCGATGTGATTGATACGGTATGTGTGATTCACTTTTTTTTTTCCTCTTCCTGCCTAAATGATGATAAATCAATTATTCACAGACCTGTTCTGAATTATAATGTGGACGTCAAATTGTTCAACTGCTGTCTGATTCGAGCTTTAAAAAAGATCAAATTTATCTAGCCTTGGAGTAGCTAATCCATGCTAACCAATATTTCTCTAGGTTGCGATACGCTCATGCAAGCCACAACCTCATGGATCGCTTTACGCCCTTTATTACATGCCTTCCATGCACCACTGGTGTGAAACCTAGCATCATCAATGCCTATTTCTAGGCCTTGTAGCTTTGAACAGAGCACGCAGAGGGATGCTTCGATAGTGTCTTTCTATCTCGTAGTTCTGCATGTCACTGCAAATTTCATTAGTATGCATATAGACTTGGTAAAGGTCTACATGAATCCTTACTATGCACATGCTGTTGTTGTTCAAAATAGCAAATAGAAGAAGTCCGCAATGTTGTTGATCTCCAGTTGTGTGTCCTGAGACCACGAATGGCGCTTTTCCACTTCAAACTCTGGCAGCTGGGCCTGCATGCTAGGCACGTTCTATGGCTTCTGACAATCCGTGGTTGAATGCACAGTCTTTCGCTCTTTGCTGGCCCATTAATTGGATCTACTCAGCCGGTATATTGTGTAGGTGGTCTCAACAAAGGTGTGACACTAGAAAAGTCGGAAGAATGTATAGTAGGTCAGAGCATCCACCATGTGAACGTAGTTTCTTGACATTGTGCAACCTGAATTAGAACAAGAGACCTGAGTAACGACAAAGAATAGCAACTTGTCAGCGCGAGGTTCAGATAGTAATTGATAGGCAGAACATACAAAAGTCTTCTGTTACACCTTTACTACCTTTCACATCACCACATGACTCAGCTACTAGCCACTATCTTGCACTCAGATGATATTTCCAATGGTACAGTAGGTCCGTGTAGTACTCCAGGTTGTGATGCATTCTTTAGCAAACCTCTTCCGAACAAGGGACAAATATATCAACCTCCTGCTCCTTCTGAATCTGCCGGTTGTTCTGTGTCTTTTGGTACCGTAGTTCTTCGTTTTAATAATCGAAACAGTTTTAGCGTCACATGCGAGACAACACCCCCTATCCGAAGGTATTTGAAAGTGTATTCGAACAATTTGCTGACGGGGTAATTTTTGGAGTTTATTATAGAAACACCCCCGCAACACCAACAGGTTGTGTCGGTCGTGCGGCATAGTTCAGCACGGAACATGTCGGGCTGGCGGATGTTCTAGCCATAATCAAGCGAGGCAGATCTCTTGGAAGGATTCATACTCTTCTCGAAATTAGCTGCGGGAATGATAGGATGCGCCACAGGGTGATTGTTATTTTCCCTTTAGCTTACTGAGTATAGAGTGATGGCTAATAAAGCTAGATGGCGGTTATGGTCAGACTTGGTATATCTGTGTTTTTTCTGAAATGCACCGGCTATTATGGCAGTGTGCACGGACTTAGGGATGCCAACAAAGCGCTGACGGCAGAACAATTTTGCTTGCTTCAACCTGTATTCGCTCCTCCGAGTCTACGAGATGCATCCTAATTCTCCGAGGGCCGAGCTCTTGTATCACTTGCTGCATTTACGAGTATGACTTGAAACGTCTTGAAGCCTTTCACCTGCATCTACGATCTCGGGAATCGTGCAACCAACTGTTTGGCGTGCCAAAACTGCCGGCCATGATTGGGCTTCGAGCTTGATTGAGACGACGCTGTGAATGCTTGATCAGGTCCTCTGTCAGAGGAGGTGTGTCGAAACTTGAGAGCAAGGCAGAGAAAATGAAGGTGTTCCGTTATACACTGCTGTAGAAGCCGATGGTAATGATGGCTCAGTTGCTACGCCTTGCTGCAGACCGCAGTGGAGTGCAGGGCAATTGTGAACAGCCTCTGGTCCAACTCTCTTCAGCATTTCCCCTAGTCGCATCAGATGTCTGTGTATCTTTTCTATTATAATGCAGGATGCTCTCTCCTCCTGTCGTTCAGAAAACGCCCCCTGGAGGCAACACAGGCTGATTTCAGCCCCTTTTCAGAGGATCATGGACTGCTGTACTCTCATCCTGTCTTGAGAGCAAACATGTCACAAAATTTACCGGTTGGGTTGATTCATCCAAAGCCAAACCCCATTTTATAATCGGTTAATCCGCGGACAGAATACAGTTGCTGTAGAAATCTTTAATTGAATCATTACCCATTTTCGGTCGTGTTCCCACTCTGTTCTAATTTGGAGCCTCAGAAAGTCAGACTCACACAGCCCTCTCCAACATTGTCTATGCTGCACAAGCGCTAAGATTTCTTGACGTGTCTCGGTGGTCAGATATAGTATGGCAGTATCATCATAGCCATTTCGGCACTCTTGTTCGTGCAGTTGTGTCCTCCATTCAAGATTTCATAATCCTTTTCAACGTTGCAAATCTACACACTCTCTCTGCAGCCCACTGCTCAAAGTCATTTCAAAATGGCATCGAAGGGTCATCCAAATCTTCCATATCTATATGGCCTTGAGTCTTACGAGTTCAATGATTTGCGGTCTTCAGTCATACTTCATGATACCCCTCCGGCACTACCCCCATCCCAATCGACACCTGATTCACTACATGAGAGGAAGAGCCCTGCCTATTCTAGCATAAGTAGCACTTCGTCCAACGTTGAGAGTTTAAAGAAGCAATTGCCACCTCCCACTCAGCCTGGATGGAGGTTTTACGCAGCTTTCGGTTGTTTATGTGTAGTCAACCTAGTGTGCGCCCTAGACGCCACTTCTCTCGCCGTAGCTTTACCGGTGAGTGCATTCGTATCCCATCAGTAGCCGTTATTCTGACCAATTTCTCAGATTGTTGCAGCGGGCCTTCACGGCACGGCTATTGAAGCATTTTGGGCCGGGACTTCCTTTCTTCTTGCCGCCACCGTCTTCCAGCCGAGCTTTGCATCTCTATCACATGTATTCGGGCGGAAACCAATGCTACTACTCGCCCTTACTCTCTTCACCGTTGGTGCGATCATTGCCGCCTTGGCGAAGAATTTCACATTCCTCCTCGTTGGCCGTTCGATTCAGGGAGTTGGTGGGGGTGGCATTTCGGCATTGACTTATGTAATCGTTACTGACATGGTCAGTTTGAAAGAGAGGGGAAAGTGGTTCGGACTTGTTACTATGATGTGGGTCACATGTCACTTTTCGTACTCCTCCGTACTAAACGATCCTCCAGGTGGGCTTTCGGCTCAGTAGTTGGTCCCGTCATCGGCGGAATGCTTGCGGAGAAGATCTCATGGGTATATCTGCTTCTGACTCTCAAGAGTCATTCTTCTAATCTGTTCGGCCACGCTTTGCTAACAGCCTGAATAGAGATGGATCTTTTGGCTGAACATACCATTCTGCGGCTTTGCCTTCCTAACAATCCCACCATTCCTACGGCTGAAGCCGAAAGAAGGCCGAATATTAGAGAAGATCAAGACAGTGGACTGGCTCGGGTCGTTTCTCTTCATCGGCTCTTTAACCTCTCTCCTGATTCCGATCACTTGGGTAAGTGCACTACGTGTGACCCGTCAATGGGTTGTGCTTGTACCACCGGGGCTCACCAAGTTAGGGTGGAATAATGTACTCGTGGACGTCTTGGAGAACGACAATCCCAATCGAGGCCGGCCTGATTGGGTTCATTCTATTCATACTGTGGTCGAAGCTTAGCCGGGTTGAACCAATCTTGCGAGGTAGCATGTTCAAGGACCCATCGGCGCTGGTGTCCTATTTCGGGACTGTCGTGCACGGCATGTTCTTGTGGTCTGTTCTGTACTACATGGTACGTGGGGCCCATCTCCTAATTATATGTCCTAATGCTGATATCCGATAGCCACTTTATTTCGAGGCTGTCAAGGGGTATAGCCCCGTCAAATCGGGAATTGCTCTTTTCCCTTGGACCTTCACTACTGGACCGGTGGCAGCTGCCGTTGGAATTATGATCGCCAAGACTGGTCGCTATATCTGGGGCATCTACAGCGGTTGGTTCCTCACGGTCCTTGGAATCGGGCTTCTCGTTCTTCTCGATGCAAAAACCTCGACCACTATGTGGGCACCAATTGCCACGATCTCGGGCCTGGGATTAGGGATTTTGTATTCGGCGATGAGTTTCGCGATTCAAGCTCCCGCGAGCAACAAAGATCTCCCGTTTGCGGCCGCACTCTACTCCTTCTTCCGCAACTTCGGTCAGATGCTGGGTGTTGCGGTTGGCGGCACGGTCTTCCAGAACCAAATCAAGTCCAATCTCCTCAAGGTTCCCGAGCTCGCTCGCAGCGCGTTAGAGTTTAGTATGGATGCGTCAGCGCTTGTTGAGGCTATTAAGATGATGCCGGAGGGGCAGGATGATGTGGTTTTGGAAGAGCTTGTTAAGGCGTATGTGGATGCGTTGAGGGTGTTGTGGGTGGTTATGTGTGCGTTGGCGGGCGTGGCGTTTTTGCTTAGTTTGGTTTTTGCGAGAGCGACTGGTTTGGATAGAGAGTTGGAGACCGAGCAGGGGTTTGTACATGATGGGAAGGTTGGGGATGAGGAGAAGTGAAATGGTGGGTTGAGTGTTGCTTAGTTCTATTTGGGGGATTGGTATCGCTTGGAAATAGGTCTGTCATAGGTCATGGGAGTTTATGTTTTTCAGCGTCCTTAGGTATGTAGTCTTTGTTAAATCAGCGAGGAATGTAGCGCTCCGTTTCTCTAGGCGATGAATGACCATCCTGTTCAGATGAACTTCGATCCACTCTTTCTTGCCTGGAGTCGTAAGGATTTTCTCGCAAGCCTCTACCTAGCCATCGCGAAGGACACTTGAATCCTCTCTGCCCGAAGAAGAGCTGGTAAGTGAAACTCAAGCGGTGATCGCAAAGGCCTCCTTTTGCGTTCAACCAAGCGCACCCTTGCAGCACATCGTGATTCAGGGTGCTCTCTCACACTAGCTCCCAAATATAGACGGACACATCATCATCATTCTCCGCGTCGTGTCTGGGGTAGTGTTTATTTGCGCGACCTAGCAGAGGCATGCTCCAATGCTTTGTTCGGCTAAAATGCGATCGACAGCAGGGGTGGTGCAAAAGAGTCCATCGCGATCGCAATTGTGATACAGAATTCGAAAATCAAGTATATGATGCTCCCCCGCGGCCGCAGATCTTCTGGAACTTGGATCAGGACTTCTTGTGGCGTCGCGATGGTTTGTTGTTGGTTGCTTAGGATGGTTGGCGTGGCTGGGGAGTGGTTTCGCTTGCCATCCCGCCTCCAGCTTTTTTGTCGCGACACCATGAAAACTCACCAGAACCAAGGCGTATCTTCCACAAAATCTAGGCGGAAACCCTGCGTGGAAGAGGCCAATAATTTTGTGATGAGGAAGCAGGTATGCCACTATGCTTTGTGCTACAGCTAGTGGCATTCTGGGGTGCGAAGTGACGCAGGAAAGCCATTTCGCAGGCACGAAGAGGCGAGGAGGTTGGGTTTCCAACTTGCTAGCCACATCAACAAATCAACCACCATGATTTCGATTCCGTTCCATAAATGCCTTTCACATTCCAGTGTCTTTCGCTTTCCATACTCTCGTTCGCTAATCTCACCAAGATTGCATTCTATCCTTTCTAAGGTTACAGCCGTACTCGTTCCTACCCTGTGATCTGTGTCGGTATTTGCTGCGACATCACTCATAGTCACGATGCGCAATACTCTACGTTACACATTGGCAACAATACCCGCTATTGCACTAGCTCAGTCATCTGGAGGAGAGGTCATTCCTATCACAATCAATGGTATGTCCCGATTCAATGGAACCTGAATGCTTTGAAAGCTAATTTGGAGAAGGTTACATTACGTCGATAACATTGCCCTACTGGCCGAGCCAGACTCCTGTTACAACTCCCTTGACTGTTGTACCTCCTCCTCAAATCGTCTCTGGATATCTGTCAAGTGCTGAATCAGCACTTGCCTCAATCGAGAGTAGTGCATATGAATACCTGTCCACGGTCCCTTCAGGTACGGGAACATCGAAGCACTATCGTAGACCAAGACACTAACATTATACACAGGCGTCGTACTCTATACAACCGAAATTCCCGTAGTGATACCAATTGGTCCAACCCCAGCACCAGCACCAGTATCGTCCGCAGCAGGAACAGGGAGCACTTTCCTTGCACCCGGCCCTCCTGCGCCATCATCAAGCGGGACACCAAACGCAGTATCCGTTCTAAGCTCCGCACTTGCAACATTTCCATCCACCCTCGTCCCTACAACACCTATTTACACACCCCCAGCCAGCTCCGCAGCAGCGAGCTCCGTCGCAGCCGGCTCCTCTGCGACCGAATCTTCCGCCCTCGCCCCCATCACTGCCAGCGTCTCCGCAACCGTCATAGTACCAGTACCCGTCCCCACTGGCTCCTCAGCCATCAGCAGCATCGCCTCTTCAATCGCCAGCTCCCTTGCTAGCGCCGGCTCCGCCTCCCCCTCAGCAGCCTCCAGCATCGCCTCCTCAGCCGCAAGCTCTCTAGTCAGCGAAGGCTCCACCGCCATCGTCCCCGCCACCTCGGCCGCATCTTCCCTCGCTAGCTCAGCATCTAGCCTCGCCTCGTCCGCCACAGCCGCCGCTTCCTCCCTCGCGTCTTCCATCGCCAGCGTCATGTCTAGCGAGCTAGCTTCGGTGTCGAGCGCGTTCTCAAGCGTCACTGCTGCCGCGACGAGCGAGGTCAGCAGTATTCTCAGCAGCGCATCCAGCGTGCATGTCGCGAGTGCGACCGTGAGCGCGACGAGCAGCGTGGCAAGTGCAACTACGCTGGCAACGCATACGTCTTCTGCGACAGTAGCGAAAACTTCGACCCCAGCGTCGAGTACTAGGGCGGGGCCTTCCGTCCCGCCTGCGCCGACGGCGAATGGTGGGGTTCGGAAGGGGTGGGTCAGAGGTTTTGGTGGCGCTGTCGTCGGAGCTGTGGTGTTGATGGCTTGGTAAAGTTGGGTGGGGTTTCGGGCTCTTATTTCTAGTGTTAATATTTCATGTGAATATGGGTATGGGTCATGTCTACGGAGTATATCAGAGACATTTCGGGCAACAGGTTAGATGGGGATGATATCATGGTTTTATCTATGGCATGGGAAATCAGGATGGACTTGGGATAGGATACTAGAGGTAATGTTTAGCATGAAAGAAAGAGGAAGATGTAGGAATTAGTAATTTTAGATCGTCTTTCTAGTTCTGTCTTAGGCATCAAGAGGGGGGACGTGACGGGGCTAGGGATGCTGGATTGAGCTTAGGGGGTTTACATATTGGGTTAGGGCGGCCTGATCAAGGGAAGCGGCGATCTCGCTTGCGGGATATCGTCTCGACTTCAATTCAAACTACTACTCTCAGCAAGTCCCAATCTGGAGCAAGCACAGCACAAACGCCATTCCCTTAACAACCTTCTGAATGACTTCAGGCAGGTTGGCAAAGATTTTTTTTTCCCCCTTGAAACGACCTTGTTAACTCTGCTTGAGCACACCCATCCGCTTTGCTAGTTGCCAGCGTCAAAATGGTTACTATATGTTCAAGCATTTATTACCAGAACCCCAGATTCAGCTATTCGTGATTTCACAGGTCGAAATTATAGCTCCAGCCCGGTGAATGGGTTCGAGTAGACCATCATCATCATCATCATCATCATCATCATCATCAATCGGACTCCGCGACGTTCTGTGCAGGGTGCAGACTAGAATGGAAGAGTCTCCAGGGAGGCCGTGGCAGGGAGCCAGAAACCTATGCCATCGCTGTGGGAGCAGCGCACCGTCTTCAGAGGGACCTTTTGGGTCGGGCCCACGAGCAGGAAACGGCGCCTCCATCATTTCAATGTTCGCCGCGTCAAGAAGATTGATTTCAGCATCTCGATGTCCGATTCAAAGACGGCACTTTCCACGTATTCTTGCCTTTTCCCAGCTCCTTACCATTCTACCGCCCTCCATCGCTTCTTTCTCGAATGTCCAGATGTTCTGGCCAGAGTGACAGACAATTACGAGCCGGCAATAAACAAACACACAACCCCCCCCCCCCCTCTCTTACTAACAGCATCCATGCCATTTGCCATTTCTCACGGCTAGCAACATAGCACCATCCTTAGACTCCGCATGTACCCAGCAATGAGAATCAGCCTCCCAACCATTTGTTCTTCTATTCCCCTATCCCACACCGCAAATACATTTGCCGAAGGTATCCCTGCGGTTACTCCCGCATCTCTCCGCCGTATCCCCCGAACATAGCCGCTCAAGAAAGTCGTGAAGATAATTCCACTGCCAGGAAAGCCGGAGAGTTAACTCTATCCCAGTCAACGCCCATCTGCCATCGCGATACCATATGTGAATGTCGGGAATCTCACCGGTTTCCCTGCCATCGAAGAAGTATGTTTGCCTGCTCATTTCACTCTCACATCTCCCCTTCGTCATTCGTCCGACCTTCTCTCTCTCTCGATGGTGCGTCGATGGTGCGTTGATGACTGTGCCTCTTCAACCTTCACATCTTAAGCATTTCACCTAATCTAGCACTTTCGGCATTTGCAAATGCCTGAGGCGGGATTTAGGAATTTTGGCACTTCACTTTGGAGGCTCATCTTTCCGGCCTTGGGCTTCTCACGTGGATTCGGGATATTGCTTGTTGGTACCTTCAGGAGGCCTGAAATCACATCTTCCAGTCCATCCCCTTAAATTTAACGTCGCTAACCAGACCCCGTTCACTTAGGTTCTCCCATTGACCCTCTTCAAGTAACCTGCAGGACTTCAGCACCTCCACACGCCCAGATCTCGACGCCTTTGTGATCGTCTGAATTTCGATCCCCAATTTCATACTTCTCGCCAGAGTTCCGTTTTACAACTATTCAAAAGGTACCTATATATGCCCATACTAATCCGCGTCACCAACAACAACCTCGCATTAACCCCCCGCTAACCAGCCCCAGATTCCTCACACAGACTCCCTATTCACAGCCACAATGTCCACCGAGCTGCTTGATCCCGGTCCATCCCATCCCCATTTCCTCCTCGCTCCCTTTAACCCCGACGACCCCCTCCCCTATGTCGAGCTCTCCCAATTCAACCTCGATACCCTCGGCACGGAAGGTCTACCCGATTTTGAGCTCAATGAATCTGATGGCTTGAACCAAGGTCTTTTTGAAAATGAGACTGGTGATGCGACTGGATTTGAGTGGGCGGCTGAGGGTGGGAGATTTCTAGGTGGTGGAAATGGGGTGGATGAGGTGTTTGGAGGTGGTGAAGGTGTGGGCCGGGTGTGTGAAGAGGTGGGTGGCTTGGTTGGCGATGGTGGCCGAGGTCTGTCCATTGAAATTCACAAGGGTATAGAAGGGCATGTTGGGGGGAGTGGGGAATTCATTGAGGTGCTGACGGCGGATGGATTGGAGGACACTGCATCGACACTGCATGGAGGCGAACCGAACCACTTCACCGGAACGAACAACAATATAGAAGGCATTAATGAAGGTAATGAGGAGGTCAACCTTGCGATTGGATACGAAAACGTGGTGTCGACAATGTCTCCGATGCAATCCACCTCTACGTACGATGTCACGGAGGGGTTGGGTGAGGATAACGCGGCCGGCGACCTTGCGACTGAAGAACTCGAGAATGCGGCATCTCTGATAGAAGAAGAATTCCCGAACCAGATCATACTCGCGCATGATGATATAGAGGAGCATAATGAAGGGAATGAAGACTTGAATCTTCTAGCCGGAGAAGACGAAAATGAGGGAGTTCCAATGGCTGAAACCCTCCCGCGCCAGTCCATCCTTGGGTTTGGTGAGGGGACCTGTGACTTTAGAATTCTTGCTATCGAAGAAGAAAATGCGGGTGTTCCACTGGCTGGACATTTCCCAAAGAAGTCCATCTTCGAATTTGATGAAGAGAACGAAGACTCCAACCCTATGACCGAAGAACAAGAAAATGTGGGAGCTCCGCCAGCTGAAGGCTTTCCAGAAAAGCTCATTTTTGGGTTTAATGAAGAGAATGAAGGCTCCAACCTTGCAAGAGCAGGAAACGAGAAGTTAGAGTCACCGATTGCTGAAAAGATTCCGGAACTAGCAACTCCTAATCCCTTTGTCATCGAGAACTCCCAGGAACGGAACGCTGAAAATGGCATGGACGAGAATACCGAAGATACCATGGGGCATAACATGGATGTATTCGCCACCCCTCATAGCATTTCAAGCCCGGAAATAGGTGATATGCCCACCCCTCACGAGATTCCATACAAGCTCCGGCCTGAAGCACGAATCAACCCAGTTCCAATGACCTGGCTGGACGAAGACGAAACCGGCAACTACGATCCAGTCGAGGAGCGAAGACAACTGTTGGCAGCAGCTCGGAAGAAGAGGCAGAAAATCCAATCCAACAACACAGCCGACAACGACGATATACCCAGAAAACCTCGCACCAGCCTCGTAGTTACTCTCCAGCTCCCATCCGAGAACATCGAGTCTGAATCCGGTCGCCAACTGCTCCTCGACTTCGACGACAACTGGCCCGTTTTCTACATCGACACTCAGAGCGAGGGCCCGGATGAAGTCAACGAAGACTACCCCACCATCTGCCGTTGGTCCCGCTATATCCGCATTAAACTAAAACCAAAACCCCTCCCACCTCCACTCGACGTTCTCCCGGACCCACGCGGCGAAGAAGCAGATCTGACAGGCCACCCTGCCGCGCGTGGTTGCGTCGACTGCCGCCGCCTGAACGTCGTATGTCCGCTGCGACTGCACGGCAACTCGTGGCCGTGCTACCAGTGCATTGAAGATGACATCGAGTGCGTGCTCATCACACCACCTTCAGTCAAGGGGAGCTGCCAGCGCTGCAAGGGATTCGGTCTGCCTTGCTCGTTCGCGAATGGAGGAAGTCAGGATGGACTGTGTGCGCAGTGTGTCGATGCTAGATTGACGCGCTGTAACCCTGGCCCTGCGAGTGACGAGCCGACGAGGATTTTCATGGATGGGAGGGACAGGAAGTATACGGCTTGTACGGCATGTCGGGCAGCGAAGAAGAGGTGCTCATTGAAGAGTAAAACGGATGAGACGCCTTGTAATTGGTGTAGGAAGTCAGGAGTGGAATGCACGTTTGAGGAGATTCCGAAGCTGAAGTCAAAGTTGAAGATGGTTCCTGCGAAGCGACAGCGTGCTGAGAGTGAGGATAGGATGCTGGATTCGCAGGATGGGATGTTGAGGCTGTCTTTTTCGCCATCTGCACCACCACGCAAGCGGCATCGCCATGACGGCTCAGACCGCGAAAACGCCGACCATAACGAGAACGAGCCCGCCGACAATGTCGAACCCCGAGCCCGCTCACCCACCCCCTCTATCTGGATGGCCGACACCTCTGGCCACAGCGGCAAAACCACAACCCTCACAACCCCCTGGTGCCACCCCATTACATTCTCCACTACCTCCTCCCCTTCCAGCCCCCCGATCTGCGCCTTCTGCGCCGACGCTGCCTTCGCCTGGTCCGGCCACGGGGACATCAGCGTCCACTGCATCGAATGGGCCAACGGGCTCGGCTACACAGAACTCTTTGGCGGGCATCAAGGCGCTGGAAGGCGGCCCACATTTATGTGTGAGGCATGTACTTTACGGAGGGTGGCGGTTCTGTGCTGTGAGGGGCATCAGATGGAGCGGATGCAGGGGGTCGAGCCTATAGAGGGGTTGGATGAGGCTATGGGGGCTATGCTGAGGATGCAGGAGGCGCAGGAGCAGGGTGGGGACGTGGAGGTGGAGGAGGTTGTGAGGCAGACCGAACGCTGGTGCGCATTGTGTCTCTCGCTCGCTAGTTTCCAATGTGGTCGACGCATGAATCCTGAGGCAGAAAGTGTTATTGGTATGAGTGGGGGGTGTGGGCTCCGTCTTTGCGAACGCTGCTCGAGGTGGTTGAGGGAGGAGTTTGGAGGTTGTTTTCAGAGCTTGGTGAGCAAGCTGAGGAGAGAGGGGTGGCCGGAGGGTAGTGAGGAGCCAATTGGCGTAGAGGATCACTGGGAGTTGATGGTTCGGAAGGATATTGAGTTTTTAGATGAGGAGGGATTGCTTTTTAGGTGTGTAGCGGGTGAGGCGGGTGAGGCGGGAGTGGCGGGAGTGAGGTGGGGGAATGGGGCTGGGCCTGTGGAGGGTTGAGGTTGAATGGAGGTTGCAAATGGATGTGGGTGAGAGACGATGTTCTTTGAGAGCCTTTGCCTTGGCCGAGAATATTGGTTAGGGAAATGGATTTGGGTGGAGTATTGGAGTCTGCGTGCTCTTAGGCTTGATTCTCGAAAATGGAGTCGGATAGGACGGGAGGGCTTTGGTTTGTTTGCCGAAAGGTGATTTAGGGTTGGTTTTTAAGCCTTGGATTTGGGATTTCCTTTCTGGCTCAATATCCCTGACTTATTACCTTCACTTACGAATTAATCTAACTTGTTGCACTCTGAATTTGGTCTTTCAGCTTCCGAGAGAACAGTAAGGAGGATGATAGCATATCCTAACCTAGCTTGACGCCCCTCCGCTACCCCCCTCCACCCCTCCATCTTCCCTCCTCTCCCCTCCCTTCTCCTACTCCAATAACAACCCAATAACCTGGCGCTGGGATCCTCTCCCATCCCTCCCTCAGCACTAATTCAGATCAGCGCCCCTTCCCAACCCGTAAAACCCCTCCCTCTGACTCCTCGTAACTCGGGGTCTCTCCACCGTTCCTCCCACCCCATCACTCGTAACGGTCAACCTACTCCACCCAACAGACGTACTTGTACCACTGTTTCCAGTGCTAGGGCGACTGGTAGCGCGGTCGAGGGCGAGGTTGGGCATGTGGTCGGCGGAGGGGTCAGCAGAGGGGTCGGAAGGGGGTTGAGACCCGTGCGCGGCGTCATTTGGGGAAGATGCTGCCATGGCTGCCGGGGCTGAGGGGGTAGAAGGAGAGGGGTAAGGAGGGGGGTGAGGGGCAGGTGGTGGTAGTAGTATGGTGGGTGCTTGTTCGCGCTCATGGGCCGCGACGCTGCGGCTGTGGGGTGTGGAGGCGTAATGCGGCGCTCTTGCCTCTGCCTCTGCCTCTGTGTCTATTCCTGTTCCTGTTCCTGTTCCTGTTCCTGTTCCTGTTCCTGTTTCTGTTCTTGTTTCCGTTTCCGTTTCCGTTTCTAGGCCTGAGGGATCGGCGCCGCTACCAGATCTGGAATCAGCACCGTCATATCCTTCTCCTTCCCATCCTTTCCCCTCCCCGTCTCCTTCCCCATCCCGATCTTTCCTCTGCCGCCGGTGTCGATGCCGTCGCCGCCTCTCATCTTTGATCTGCTGCGTGACTTCGTGTCTGACAGTCTCCTCGAAGAACGTGGCTAAGCCCTTGCGGAAGCTGTATTTCGGCCGCCCATCCCCTTTCCGCCTCCCTTCCTTGCCATGTTCACGCTCATGTTCACGCACATGTTCACGTCTATTCCGGGCGCGGGCAGGCGTGATGAAAGCATCCGTAGAGTCGTTGGTTTTGGGGCTGGTCGAGTGCAGTTGGGTGTGGGAGGGAGGATGTTGGGGAGGATGTTGGGGAAGATGTTGGGGAGGATGTTGGGAAAGATGTTGGGGAGGATGTTGGGGAAGATGCTGGGGAGGGTGGCCAGCACCGCCTGTCATCAAGTAGCAGGGGTCTTGGTGATGCGGGTTTGGCAGTAGAGAGTGGGAGCTAGTGTGGGCGCGGGAATGAGGGGGTTGGACATGCGATGGGCGGCGATCACGTTCAGAGCCTGGATGGTTTCGGTCGCGGTGGCTAGGACGCCGTTGGAGCTTTCTCCTGTGCCGGCGCCGGATTTCTTGATCTGGAGAGGATGAGCGGTGGCCCAAGTCTCCGCTGTGGGAGCGGTGGCCGCCTTGCTCTCCGTCTGGAGGCGGAGGCGGGGCTGGGAGACCTGTCCGCCGCCCCCGCCCGTGGACATATTCACGGCAGTCTGCAAGTTCGCGGTCGAGGTCTTTTATAAGTGCGCGCCCTGTGCTGTGGTGGCGGAGGAGGGGCTCGGCTTTTTGAAGGAGGGGGCCGAGTTTGAGTTTGGTTTCTGGGAAGAGGGGGGACATTTTGTGAGGATATAGAAATGTAGTAGGCAAAAATGCGTCTGCGGTCACCGTGGAAGTTGTAATAATAGGTTTCTGCGGCTCGAAAAAGAGAGTGTGGTGCAGGTTCAAAAGCGTAGGATCTAGAGAAGAGGCGTATGCCCCAAGTATGTGTACAAGGAGGACAGAATCGTGAGAGTCGAACGCAGGAAGGAAAGATACAGGCGGGCCAGCATGGCAGGACACACTGCCAGCAGAGTGCTTTGCGACGAGCCATCATGTGGACGGACTAGATTCTCCCGTTGGTAGTAGTGAGAGTGAAGGGACGTAGGCAGAAACATCGTGGCATCATGGGCAATCAAGCAACACGTTGTAGTAGGCAAACAAAACTGGACGCCGAACGACTAGCTTAATTTGTTCTATATAAATGAGAGAGACAGCAGAGTCCGGAGACTGGCCTTGAAGGCGTCGCATCGCCGTCCTGAAAAAGATTGGTGTGTGATTGCCGCCTAAGGGATGCGTTCGCTTTCTGTCATTGTTCGGGACTTGAATGAGAAGTTGAAGGCACCGTGACTGGTCAACCCGGCAAGTAAGGAAGAGGCGTTGAGTTTTTAATAGTAGAACTTTTGCCCGGCCTGAGTAGACTGAAGAATGGAAAAGTCAATTATCCAATTAACTCTTGTGAATTAGTATCGAACATGGTGGGAATTCCGTCAATAGGAATAGTGTGGTCTACTAGCTGGTTCCCGAGGATGACTCGGAGCTCCGCTTATAGAAAATCATCTAGTTCAAAGGAATACGGAAGCCATGGAAGGAGTTAAGGCCATCTGATAGAAAGTCATATAGTGGGAAGGAGTATGGAAGCTATGGAAGGAGACAAGGCCACTGTATAAAAATCACGTTGCTAGAACGATATATGGTAGCCACGGAAGGAATCAAGGCCATTGTATAGAAAATGGTCTTGCTAGAAGATATATGGGAGCTATGAAAGGAGTCAAGGCCATCGTATAGAAAATCGTCTTGTTAGAAGATATATGGTAGCTGTGGAAGGAGTCAAGGCCATCGTATAGAAAATCATCTTGCTAGTAGATATATGGCAGCTATGGAAGGAGTCAAGGTTTCGAAAGCTCTGGTAACTGGTAGCGTACCGTAGCGGATATTATTGGTCTCAAGCAGGGGCAGGGTGGAAGAGGAAATGTAGGGTGTGACCGGGATATAACCAAGTTTTTTTTTTTTTATCCAAGGTAAGGCGTCGGAGACTACGGCGGAACAACTGAACTATAAAGCATGCACGACTCGATAATTCGGAGTCAATCGGGAGGGACGGAAGACGATATGCCTGGTCAAAGATTGAGAAGACTGACAGTCAACAGGCAGGACATGTTCGCGACACAGACTCCGGTATAGGGATGACAAGTGTATCTTTGGAAATCAGTGTGATCTTCGAGGATTGGCCTGTTAGCGCGGGTGATTAACGTGGGGAACTGGAAATAGTGGTTGTGTTGTTCGGCTCGGCATCCCTTGTCTTCCATGGGTATTTGAGGCTGGAAGACCAGCTGGCCATTGTGGAAATTTGTGGTGGAAACGATTTGTTGGATATGGCCATCAAACGCCACAGCATGCACCTCACTCCGTCATGGAGCTGAAAAGTCCTGAACAGGCCACCGAATCCTCCGACTTTCCGTAAATCCGCACGCTGAAATCCCTCATGTGCGTCCACAGCCAACACAAGCTTCGGAAGGTTGCAATGCATCATGCTCTATTCTGGCCTGCATGCTTACGAATAACAAAATTCTGCAGCTTGAGCTAGACGTGTGCAGTAGTCTCGTCTCAAGCTGGGATGGTGAATCAGATAGATCAATTGGAAGGATAAGCTGGCTCGAAAATGCTGGCTGCTATTCATGGAATTGTCCCGATTTGATTCAAGCATGTCCCCATTAGGACGCGAAGACTCCACACAACGTCGAAAGAAGCCCTCGACTTTGCCAAACGAATTTTGGCGTCCGAGTGCGACGACGGCCGTGCCGCGTGCGATAGTGGATTGATTGTCACGATACTTATACGGTCGATCCCTCTTGTGCATCGCCCCAAGGTTCTCACGGTTCCTTCACCAATTTGCATCACCCGGTTGCGCGTCCGTTGTTTCGCATTGGTTGCTTGTTGTATCGCAGAGGAGAGCCGAGTCTAGGAACAGGAATTGTAGAGAGCACGTCAGCGCAGCAGCGCAACGGCGCATCAGCGAATCCTGATTGGGTGCGATAATGGCGCTCCCTGTAACTTCCCGAGTGAGTGTTTATCCCCAGCCCTCTCTGTCCACCCCAGGCATGCCGCGAGTGTCAAAAAAAAAAACACCACCACAATACAAGCACCGATCCCTACATGACCATGTGCAAATACTGATATCCAGTGATTTGGCAGCCGGTGCTTCCGCGAGCCAAGTCGAATCCCAACCTCCAGGAGACACCCGCTTCCATACGGGACGTCCCATTCGACCCCAAAGACCTCTGCCGTCGCCTCGAGCTATACAAGCTTGAAGCAGCTGCCCTCAAGGCCAGAAGACGGAAAAGCGCTGGCAGCCAAATCACGACCAAATCACCCTCCGCATCTCGTCCCACATCCTTTTTCCCCACCGAGAGTCTCACCAAAAGCCTTCAGTTCCATCGCGATCAACATGTCGTGTGGACTTCGAAACAGCGGTGCAGCGGGAATGGCCCTCCAAATATAGCCCGTCCATCGTCTTTCCATCCTTTTCCTCCAGAGGAATTAGCCAAACGCCTCGAAACGCTCGATAACGTGGACAAGGGAAAGACGGCATGCAAGGACGGTGGTACAAGCATCCACAAAATCAATGCATCAACGACTACCGTGACCGGCATTCCACCCACAGCCAATATCTCCGCCCATAACGCCGCGTCTGCAGATCCCGGTCCACCTACCGAATCCACCAACAAGGCTCGCCCATCGCCTCCACTATTGAAGACCCACAGCAGTTCATCGCCATATCCGAGTGACAGCAACCAAGAATCCATCCAATACGCCCCGTTCAGCCCATTCAACCCCCATACCGCCCGCTCTTCCTTTACAGACACCCCCAGCCCTATCGCTGCCGACCCGGCCAAAATTCATCGCCTCTCCCATCAAGTCATGACTATGCATAGCAAATCCCCTACCGTTCTCGATTCCATGAGTAATCTTGACCGTCAATTAACTCCCCGCCAGCTCGCCCAACAACGTCGTCGTACTCTACAGAATACCGAACGGCTAGCGGCCCGGAATCAACTCTCCGACTCTGCAAAGTGGATGCCAACGTCGACTGGTCTGGTGTCCAAATCCTCAATTTACTCCCCTGATGGTCATTCCAATGGAGACTCCAATGGAGACTCCTTGGGAGACTCCCTGAGAGACTCGTTCAGAGACTCCTACAGAGACACGTACTTTTCCGTTGGCTCCGACTCTACCGGCCCAAAGCTTAAGAATCCTCGACCAAAGAGTACAGGCTTCGAAGAGCTCGACCAGCCCTCTATCCTGATCACGGCCGTCGATGCTCCGCCTGTGCCACGCTCACCCCTCGACACCGTCGACTGGACTCAACAAGATGAATCCATAATCCCAAACGAAAAAGCCAGCAATGTCGGTAGTGACAATGGCAACCGACTCACAGCGAACTTCTCCCTTGGCACAAAGCTCTCTCGCGGGAGCCTAAAGGGGGACTCGGAATCCAAACCCCCCAGCACGGGCAATCAGAAGTCGTCAACCCCACCAAATCAAGACTCAGTAGGCCCCAGGTTACCCAGAGTAAACAGCGATACCTCCATCTCCTCGGTAGCCTTCAAGCTGCCCAAAGTAAACAGCGATACCTCCATCTCCTCGGTAGCCCTTGAGCTACCCAGAGTGCACAGCGATACTTCCATCTCCTCCCTAACCCCAAATTTCCCTAGAATAAATAGCGAAACCTCCATCTCCTCGCTAGCCCCCAAGCTCCCCAGAGTAGACAGCGGCGACTCCATCGTCTCCTCTGGCGGCCTCAAAACACCTGGCAGCGGAACGCGGACTCCAAAAGCCGTCAGCTGGGACAACGCCAACGTCAAAGACCCAGAACCCTCACCACCCAAGCCTTCCCGCACCCAGAGCGGCGACTTCTCCGCCAATAAAGCCGCGTACCGCAAGTCCCAGCGCCATTCAAAGGACTACATCAACAGCGCCGGCCAGCTGAAAGAGCGGTTGGAAACGCTAGAAGAACAGCGCTGGCGACAGAATACACTGCGTGGACATACAGTTTCTGAAGCTCGTGCAAGGAGAGAGAAGGCGGGGAAGGGCATTGGTATGGGGAGCTCGCCTTTACTTCCCGCCCTGTCTCCAATGCCTCCGCTTACGACACCCAGCCAAGCGCATCTGGGACGTCGAACGAGTTTTATTCCAGGGAATACGCCTCCCATGTCACGCAACGGGCAGATCATCGCGCCTGCCATCTCTAACCGCGCGAGTAATGGGCAGATCAACCCGGTTATTACGAGGAGGATGAGTAATGGACAACCGTATACGTATCCGAATACGGGGAGCACGACTCCGAAGCGCATTTCCAGAACCATGAACTCGCAATATGCGCCGGTCCCTTTCATGCAGAGCTCCTCTGCCGCTCCGGCGAGTCCGAGTGGTTATACCGCCAGAGGAGGAGGAGGAGGAGGAGGAGGAGGAGGAG